>JAZHYW010046453.1:0-15989 GCA_037355805.1 Ixodes ricinus
GGCACATTCAACTCTTTGGCGCTCTCCGAACAGGGGACCCCTGCGTCTATTCCCCAGCAGAGCTGTCCAAGAGCACTGCCGTCTGCGGAGGGAGCTGTGACACTGACACCGCGCACGACGTTTCACGAGCGCCATACCCGCACCGAAGGCTTCTATCAACGTTACTAGAACCACTCAGTTGGGAAACTGCCATAGAGCCTGCTTTGGAAAAGTGGCTCCGATCCCCACTCGAGAACCGAGCTAATGGCGATCGCAACGCCGCCATTTCTCCCGCAGCGTCCATTCCGAGAACTGCACGGCTGCACGTATGGTTCTAGTCGAGTCGGGCAAGGGCCAGTGGCGCCATCTCGCAGGGCCATCTCGCAGTAGCTATATAAAGCAACTTTCATGTTTCAACTCGTCGCTAAAGAGTGGCGCTGTTATCGTATTTAGCTCGGTCTCGGTGGACGCCAGAGGTCCAGGTTTCAAGGGTGAGTTTCCCAACTGAGTGTTTTAGTGAACGTTGGCTTTTATAAACGCGAGAGCGTTAAGGCGCTCGTGTCGCAGAAAAGCCGAACGTCGGTGGCGTGCGCTAAGATCCAGGATTTGTCGACAGGGACATGACGTCACAGTCACATGACCTCGCGCGGGAATTTCAAACAACCCACAACGCTCTCGTGAAACGTGACTTCACGCGTGGAATGAAAGTGATTAAAACATGGCATGTAATGAGAATTAAAGGTCACTGCATGTCTCAAATGATTTCACCTTATGAAGTAATTCATTTGCCTTAAAGAAAATTTGAAGATTTTCTGCTAAGACGCTTCGGTTGCGAGCCAGACACGCTACTGACTGGGCCAAGCAAGGCACACTTCCACGGCGAATGAGAGGGCGATGCGAACGGGGCCCGACAACGCTCTCGCGTTCCACTCTTCAAAGCGAAGCTTAAGGCGCCCTCCAATTTTTTTTTGACGAAACGTTTTTTAGAGCGCAGCTCTTAGGCGCCCGTTTCCGGCTTGAGCGGCGTCGCCGTCGCCATCGGCGTAACCGCGCGGTGCATTATGGGTAAATTTCCCCGCTAAATTTAGCGAGAATTTTCCCCGCTAGAATTAGCGGAGAAGTTTTCCCGCTAAATTTAGCGGGTAAATTCCCGCTAAATCTAGCGGAAAAATTCCCCGCCAAATTTAGCGGATAAATCTCCCCGCTAAATCTAGCGGAAAAAGTTCTCCATATATCTAGCGGAAAAATTTCCCCGCTAAATCTAGCGGTAAATTTCCCTGCTAACTCTAGCGGAAAAAAGTTTCCCGCTAGATTTATCGGAAAAAATTTTCCGCTAAATTTAGCGGAAAGCTTTTTGCTAAATGGGAGGCGAGCAGGAGGAGGAGGGGCATAGCCTTCTCCGTAGCTTCCTCCTCCTCTCCTCAAGAGCTGCGCTCTGATTCGGCATTACAGGGACTTGTAAACGGCTTTCATTTTTGTTTGTTTTTCATTGGCCTAGTTTCCTTAAAAAACGCATTGATTGGCTCCCGAGTGATCTGCATCAAAAGGGTCTGCACGGTATTGTCTATAGTCGGTGACAGGTTAAGAGGAGTGTTGGGAAGTACTTTAAGCACATTGTACTTAAAGTACTACTTTCAAGTGGTTTAGAAAACTCGTACTTTACTTGGTAGTACATGCTCCATGTATGTACTAGTACTTTACTTGAATCCTTTCTTTTCTGGTACTTTCCGAAGAAAGTACAACTCTCGACTTCAAATTACATTTCCCTAATTTGGTCCGGTTAAATTCGTATCACGAAATGACGCTTGTCAATTCCGAAGAAATATTGGGGGGGGGGGTATATTCTACTCTGACCAGAACCGTGAGCAGACGCCGCATCGCTCCAGTTCGCTCTGGGGGCGGCTTTCCAGTAGCTTTTGAACTCCCGCTACATCTCGCTCGGTCAGCGCGAGCGAGGAGGTCACAAATATTAGAGGAGCAAAATGCATCATAATGTAGCACCTCAGACTATGGTGGGGAAAAATGAAACTTTCTCAAGTCGAAGAAAAAGACAACAGAGGAGAACGTCACAATGTTTTGAGACATCTCTTTTGTCTTTTCCTTCGATTGGAAAGTTCCTCAGTTTTGTTTTCGCACCACAATCTCAGGCGTCACGTCACGATTAATTATCACCAGCTCGCCCGCACACTCACTGTTTTTTTCTCCATTAAGGAGAGGACACTCCTCACGAGAGGTCTGATTGCGGAAGCTACAGGACTGACGTCATGCCTCTCTCTAGTACATTTAACCTGCTCGGGTGCAACGAGACAGTGAAAGCAGCGCCAATTTCAGAAGACGGAGGACTTCTGATTTGGCGCCATTTCTGAAAACGACTACTCTGTGGCCTCTTGACTTTATCCAATATTCGCCGCCGTTTCCGAAAATAGGTCACGCACCCCGATTCCCCCCGGGGCAATCCACAGCAGATAAAAAAACATAAACAAAAAGCACTATGAGAGGGGAACGAAACGGCATCATGAAAGATTATGTCTAAAAGTACTTGCACTTACTTTGCAAGTCACATTGTATTTATAGTACTTCAAGTACATACTCAGCGTACTTACTATTTTACTTGAAGTACATCACCTCCTCATATACTTCGTACTTTACTCGAAGTACTTTTTAGATGTATTTTACTTAACGCTGATGAGAGTTCAGAGGAACCTCCTCTCACCTCTATCCATTTTAACAGAGCGAACGCCTGAGAGGAGGCGACCTCCTCTCCTGCCTTCGCTCTGTTAAAATAGATAGCGGTGGAAGGGCTTCCACTTAACTCTTCACCTTCTGTGTAAGAATGGCAATACCAAAACAATGGTGTTCACGAGCGCCCTTCGTGGAAGTGCAAATGGGTCCCCGCAAATAGTCCCGTATTTCTTGAAAATGGCGAGGTTCACTGCGACTGCTGCAGTTCGCACGAATTCTTGACCGGCTTGCTGCGCGCTTCGGAACTTCAACTTTTTTGACGCGAGCCTGACAACTTGAACATTGCAATGTGAGGGTCGTGCACTACTTCTCTAAGAAGCGGTTTAGCGTTTCTATATAAAGACCGCGAAAAATGTTTTTTTCCTTGCCTCATTCATTTTTGTGTTTTATCTAATATTGACACTTTACTTCGTATCTAGATACGTGTATATATTTATTTAAAAAAATATGTAAGTTAGCGAAATACTTGGACACTAAACGTTGTCGATGGATTGTAATTTGCTGTGCCTCGTATCCCTTACAAAAATGATCAATCAGTTTCTATTGAGTTTCTAATGTATTCTTATGGAATACATTAGAAACTCAATAGCAACACATTGATACGTTTTGTAAGGGATAAGCCCCTAGTAAGTAAGCCCGCTGCGATAAAGCGGCATATTTTACCACCGACATCCTGCTGTTTGATCGATTCTCCGGTCGACGTAATGGCCTAGTTAATAGCAATGACAGAAGCAGTGCGAACAGATTGTATCGTTATCAGAGGAGACTTTAATCTGCCAAATGTTGTCTGAAACGAGCAGGTAGAGCTATCGCAACTGCAGGGCGATTGAATCAAGAAAAGGCGAACTTGACAGATCGATTTGCACTCCGACAAATGGTGATGGAACCAGCCCGTGGAAGTAATACTTTAGATGTATTACTAATCAATCAGCCCCACCTGGTCCGTTCTACCCTGGTTGTGCCGCGAATTCGTGATCACAGTGCTGTGATCTGCCAGATGAATGTGGAGCATGTGAAAACAAGCAGAGGTGTAGCTATCGAGTGTACAACTTTGAGAAAGCTGACGTAAATAGGACACACGGAGGCTTTACTGCGTATTATACTGTGTTTGAAACAGAACAACCTAGAACAAGAGAGGATCGAAGGAAACCGTGGTTTTCAAGAGCACTGCGCAGTCTTACATAGAAACGACAAAGATTATATCGTAATTACTGCAAAACACCGACACTTGTAAATTGGGAAAAATTAAAAAAGTACCATGTGAATGAAAAAAAAAGCCATGTGCACAGCCGAAGATACGTTTACTAGTTCTATAGGTAATCTGCAATGCTGTTTGGTTTGGCGCCATCTAGCGACTGAAGCAAGAAATATTGGGTACACCTGGGAGTGGCGGCGGCATTGTTCAAACGTGAGCTTTTACTCTGGTGGCAACGCTTAGCCCAGTGTCTGAAGCAAGAAATACTGGGTATCCCAGGAAGCCGTGATCGCGTAACGTGCCAGTACAGCGGAAGCTACGGCCCAGGCGGGCCAATGGGAACGTAGCTGCGTGTCACCGGAGCGCGCCTCAACTCCGAAGAAGTATCAGGCTTTTCGCTGCGTCATGCTCCAATGTGCATGTGTGCGTTGCGCTCGTATACGTCACGCATTTCGAAGCCGTCGGCACGCAATGGAGGGCTTATCGTTCACCCTTTCCCAAGTTACAACGAGACAGGGTATAACAGTGGGCGCTCACCCTGCTGGCGCCACCTGGCCGTTGCCGGCTGGCTATTGAGTCGCGACTAAAAGACAACCCGAAATAATTTTGGAAACATGTAAAAGAAATGGAAAAGGTGTCATAGCCATTCCGCCGCTCACTTCCAGTGATGGCTTTGTCCATGATGACATCGCTAAAGCAGAAACATTTAATCAGTACTTTAGTTCTGTTTTCACTACCGTAATACCAAGCGACGACGAGGATAGACATGGCGGTCCGAGAAGGGATAGGTGATATGGATGATATTGTAATCAGTGAACGTGGAATTGAATCACTGTTGCAGGGACTGAATAATTCTAAACCAGGCGGTCCTGACGGTTAACCAAACCACATTTTTAAACTCTGTGCGCGATCGCTATCACCTTTTCTAAAAATACTTTAATGAATCACTGAACGAAGCTTGCCTTCCAGATGACTGAAAAATGCTGCAGTCGTTCCAGTTCACAAATCTGGTCCGCATAATCACGTCGCAAATTACCGCCCAATACCGCTAACGTGCGTTGCGTGTAAAGTCCTAGAGCACATTTTGTATACGGTGCATGTAGAGCGCATGAATGAGGCATTGTTTATTTAATTCCCGTCAGCATGGTTTCATGACAGGACTATCCTGAGTAACACAACAAACCGAATTTACTTATGACCAGGCCTATGCTTTAGATAGGCGTCTCTCAATAAATTGTGCATTTTTAGATTTCAGGAAAGCTTTTGATACGGTACCACACTCCTCACTATTTGGAAAACTGAATAGCTACAATATTAATCCGCAAGTAGTCTCCTGGGTCGCCAAGTCTTTGAGGCAACGAAGCCAGTTTGTCGTTGTATGTGGATCACAGTCGTCTATTAGTGCAAGTCACATCTGGTGTACCGCAGGAATCGGTCCTGGGGCCACTTCTGTTTCTGTTGTACATTAATGATATCACCGAAGGAGTAGTGTCGCACATGAGACTGTTCGCAGATGACTGCGTTTTATGTGGGGCCGTCCTTGTGTTGAGGATACTAATATCTTACAACGGGATCCTAACCGAATTAACTAGTGGTGCCTCAAATGGCGTATGCAGTTAAATGTAGGGAAAACTGTTTTTATGTCATTCACAAGGGAAAAACAGTACGCTGCTTCTTATGCCATGAATAACAATATTATTATCGATATTATTATCAAGAGTGTTAGACTATACATATCTGGGGTAAATTACACGACTGATTAAAATGGCATACCCACGTTGATTGCGTAGTGGCCAAGGCTGGAAAAACATTAAGGTTTCTCCGTCGTAATGCTAGAGACTTCAATACAGACACTCGGGAATTGCTCTATAAAACATACGTCAGATCAGTTATGGAATGCGGATGTGTCGTCTGGGACCCGCCTACAGCACGTGACAAAATTAAACTAGAAAGACTGCAGAACTTAGCCGCTCGGTTTGTTGCCGGGAACTATACTATATAGATTTCAGCGCGACACGCACAAAAGATATCTTAAAATGGGAGTTACTCGAAACTCGCAGAAGAAGACTTCGTTTGAAGTTGTTTCACAGCATTTACCATTCGAGAGTTGGCATTACAAAGAGACATGTAAATAATGCGGCCACACTATCAATCGGAGCGTGTTGAAGCATAGTTTAAAGGTGCAAGAAATTTCGTTCAAAACAGAGGTATTGGATGTCCTTTTTTCCGAGAACTATCTATAAGTGGAATCGATTGTCTCCATCTGTGGTTGGTGTACTACCAAATGATGACTTTTTTTTCCATGTTAGATTAAATCTAGCTTGAGTTCTTTATATTAGCTTGCATTCCCTTGCATGGTTTATGAGCTTTGTTTATATGTTTGTTAATAAGCTTCCATTTCCTGTATGGTTTAGAAGGTTTATGTGTTGTTTGAATGGTTCATCTGCTGTGGAGCAGAGGTCTGACTGACATTGTATGCTTTTTTTTGTATATATGTCCCCCCCCCTTCCACTGTAATGCTGTAATGCCTGATTTGGCGCTGTGGGTATTGCATAACTAAATAAATAAATAAATAAATAAATAAGTACTTCCGCAGAACACCAAACACTCACGCACAGTCCTTGGGAAATAAATGTGCGAGTAACACAAAGAAACACTAGTTAGTATCCCGTAAGATCACGATTTGGACGGGCGTGTTGGCAAAACAAAGTTTAGCGCGAGAAACCAAAAAAAAAAAAACGACGACTTAAAAAAAACAAAAAACGGGGCGTGTTTTTGTTTTCCTTTATAATCCTACTATTACATCCGACAAGACGCAGACGTAAAGAGAACTATAACGACTGCGTCAAAAAAAAAAGGAGAGACAAACAAGAGGTTTCGAACCATATAGCGACTTTGTTTACGATAGCGGCACGTAGACACCGCGGGGAAGGGAGCGCGGTACCTGTAGTCGCGGCTTTCAACTCGGCCAGCACCATCTATCAGGCCCGTGTATCTCTCTGGCGCGGGGCCGGCTCCGCCCCGAAGCCGGCGACCGCGCACGAACCCTGGGCGAGAGAGCGGCGCACTAATTGCGCCTCGCTCCCGGGCTGGACGACGTGCGCCCACACCGGAGACAAGTCCCGGATGTGGACTGTTCTTTGGGGCCCATGTCTCCCCGCCCCTGAGAGTCCGGAAATGCCCGTGTCTCGGAAAGGTCTCCTTGCGCGTGTTCATCGACACGCACCATTTGTGAGCGCACCCGTGGGCCGCGGATCGATCGAGTTAAGGCTAGCACACATGGTGCGTTTATCTTTTTCGTCTGTAATTGGTGCGCGCCTTGGCGCGAGGCAGAATGGTAGAAAGTCGAGTCGCGCAACACGCGAGTAGGGCAGTGCTCTGTGTCTGTGTTTCGCGTGCTACGCAGCCGCTAACCCAGTGTATGGCCGGGTTCGCGTCAAGTAAGGAGAAGATTTTTACGAAAGTTGGGCATTAAGTGATGGCTACGTGTGTCCAAATTCAATGGTATTAAAACAAGCGGGGTTTAGCGCCAATAGACTGCAGGGTACGGAAATTTTACGCTGTTGCACTACCTTGTGCTGGTACGTACGCATCAACTTTCTAGTGTGCCGTAGCCACTGAATTAGTACCACCAAGGAGTTGGCGCAACCGCGCTACAGCTGTTGCCGTATTGCTCTGAGATTTTAACGGTTCTTAGGTGATGAGCAGCTAACGACGATCATGGGTTCAAGTCAAGGTCCGCCATGACGTAATAAGAGAATACTAAACTAAAAACGCTCCTTTGAAGGAAGAAGTGCAGGTTGAACGGAAATGGTGAAACCACCCAATCTTTCAAAAAATGAAAAAAATCCTTTCGATTTTTTTATTAGGTTGTAGGGCGCTTTTGAACATCCGTAATTAAAATTTCGTTCTCGATTCGTCGCGAGCCCCGTGGCGACATTCTAAGTCAGCCCGCGCAACGACTGAACAAGGGCGCTGATTGGTCGCTGCCTGCTTTGACGCAGCCGGCGACGTGACGCTGCAACGCAAGTGACTAGCACCATTGATACTCCGAAAAGCGCGACAATACGCCACGTTTCGCGCGGGCGCCGGAAGTCACATCTTGGCATCGACGCCGCGGCGCTGACACAATGGCTCCATATGTGTTAGCCTTCATGCTATTGCTTGTGGCGTTGTTTATCTAGCCGGTAAAGAGATAAGTCCAGTAAAACCTTCTGGGTAGATAGCTCGGCCACGTGCTACGCATCAAGGTGTTTTTTATGGCGATGTAACATGTTCACTCCAAATATGTTTCGCGGACGGCACGCGGTAAGCATTTGGAGTGAAGACAGCTGCGGCAGTCTTCGTCGGAAGACAGCGACTCCGTTGGGGATAATCGACCGATGTGCAAACTACCCTTGGACCCGAGCAAATATTGTCGAGGCGATTAGCGCGCAATGTTTATAATCCGACCTCTAGAACTAGGAAGAAGAAAAAAAGAAACTGCCTATGTTACGTGGGTTTAGAAGGTATACAAACTTTGACTTCATGCAATCTGTATTTTTTTAAACTCACGTGGAATGTGATTTGTGAAACCTTTCGCAGCTCCTCACGGTTCAAAGACACGACGCCGTCACTTCAAACGATACTAAGATATGCCCTGTCCAAACAGTTTTTGTTTTTAGATGGCAAACACAAAAAACGAACACATTTACATAAAATAGTCAGAATTTCCCTAAGCGTGCGCTTTTGGAAACGTTGCGAGCGATCGTGCCCTGCTTTCAAACGAGCGATTACCTCCTGGGTACTGTGTAATTCTGTTCCATGAAGATGGACTTGAGCTGCGAGTTTTCTCCAGGTCACGGGGCAATCGAAATAAACTTTCGAGTAAAATTTCTCACGTATTCGAGTAAAATTTCTCACGGTTGAGAGGCTAGTTTGAATGGATTTTTTTATATGGGAGCTAAATAGCTACACGTTTGGGACGTCCTGTACACAGCTGTTGGTGTACATTTAACAAATACTCATAAGCGTCCATACAAACGTTCCTAAAGTTTACGAAGCTCGAGTTTGTATGTTGTTGGACAGAAAGGATCGAATCAACTCAAAAACACAAGTTTCAGTTTCAAAGGAGTCCGAGTCATTTTTCTTTTTGAGCTGAAGGCAGCCAGTTCCTATTGTTCTGTTTACGTTAAATGTCACCGTTTTCCCAAATACATCGGCGATTCGCTCGCGATTCTTTTTTTAATTGCCTAAAGCCCGCGTTGTCTGGCCGTAAAGACTGTCGGCCGCACGGCGGCTGTCAACAGTGCGACGTGACAGTTCCACACTGGACGTCATCCCCGCACTCCGTGCCCGCTAAGATCAACTCGGTACCGGCAGTTGGAGTGCGAGCAGCCGCAGCACGACGAAACGCGACGACACGGCGGTGACAGTGCTGCAACTGGGGCCGCCGCGCTGTCACCGCCACGATTCTTCCCCGTCGCGAGAGCGGCGCCGTTCCAGAAACCAAGTCCGCGTTCACGTGGCCGGAGTGACAGCCACTTTCCCGGCGCAGATCCGGATGATCGCCGCAGCGAACGTCAGAGGAACGATCGTCGGACGCGCCTAGACTGCGTCAAGGGAACTCACGGCAGCCGCGCTGTGCAGAAGGGACCGGCGGGCTCTGGCGCTGCTGGCTGTGGACGCATCGGGACCGGAGTCAGTGGGCCACGGACGCGCAGCGCTCGCCGAGCGGCCCTTGGGACGGCGTCGCCGGGCTGCCGCCGACGGCTACCGCTGCCGTCCCGGTGACAAACGCCGACAGCATTCCTCTCGCTCTGAGGAGGGGACCTCCCCCAGGAAGGGCACACGCGGCCTGCTGCTGGGGCAGGACCCGACGCGTCTACCTCACGCTGCGCTTTCGATTAGCGGTAAAGCTCCGCGCCGGTCGAATCGATAGGCCCGTCTCGCTCGTGCCGCCTCGGTACTGGCCACTAGACCCGAGACCGCTGGCGAGAAAAACTCCCCGGAGCCGCCTCCGTGATGAGAGTACGGACAACTGGCGGCGCCTGCGCTCTTTGGGTGCTCTGAGAGGAACGCGGCGTGCACTGCGGCTCCCCACAAGACGTGCCGTGTGACTTTCGCGTTCGAAGCCTGTGTACGAGGAGCGCTGGGTCACGGGACCTGCGCTCGGAGCTCGATTGGGTCGGATGGCTCCCCGAGAACCCCTGTGGGGTCTCTGCGGAAATCGAGCGCGCGGGCGACGCGCGAAATGACGTTCTCTCTTAATTGTTTTAAGGTAAAACGTTGTTTGGTTAGCTGTTCGGCGTTTCGTGAAGCCCAGATAAAAGCGTGGCCGCCAGGCTCGACACTGATTGGTTAACGACTGGGAGAGGAGCAGTGAGGTGCTCATGTGACTAGAGGGGTAGGCGAGGAGGAGCTCAACCACCTGTGCGCGCTGAGGGAGGGGAGCTCGCGAGCATGGAGGGCTCTGGATGATCGCCAGGTTTATCAACCCGATTAGCGGTAGTATCTCTTCATTCTAGGAGCAACTATCAACTGCACACATGGTACGCGTTAAACTATCCGACGAAGAGCACCGTGAACGTCGGCGTCTGTCGTCTGGAAACTCAGAGTATCGCTAACGTTTGTGATGCTAGGACGTTACACGTGTGCAACACAATTGCCTCAGATCGCTGCCATAATTTTCTTTTTCAATCTACTTTGACGTGCGACTACTCCGCTTAACAACAAGAGACATACGAGTGATTTTTTTTCTTTTTTTAGTGTGGCTTTTATTTAGGCGAGACGTCGACAAAGGGCGGCAGGCTCTTGTTCGTTAATTGTGTCACTTTTCGTCGTCTAAAATTGTACCTAGTATTTTTAGCAATTTTTTTGTGAACTATGGCTGACTCTCCGCGTCGCCTCGCGTTTGTTATTTTCTGTTTGGAAGCAGTTATAACAGGTGTCAAGTAATTTCACTCTTGGTTGATCACTTTCTTCCGTACTCTTAGAAAATGCCGCGCAGACGTGTTTTTTTTATTTTTATTGAGAGGTTTGATTGCGTTAGGCTAGCCGTAGATTTTTAACTCTGAAACGTTATTGATGATTTCGCTTATGCCGGATCTTTTTGGTCTTAGGTCGATGCTTTGATCTAATAAAACAAACGAATTTAATTGTCCGACATTGGGTACAGAATATTCAACGTCGTTCGGGAGCCATTTCATCTTCCTTCACTTCTCCCTCGTCGTGCACAGCTCGTGATCAAGCGGCCGTGGTCGTGGCAGCTCCAATGCTGTGGTCGCGTGCTGCTCCATTTTTCCGGTGTCCTCGCGCCCTCTGAATAGTTCCAACAAGCTAGGCGTTTGTTATACCTATAACTTGAACGTACACAGAAACGTTACTTCTGTTGCCTAAAATATTTCTTTTCGATTACTCACTCCGGTGGCTTTGAGGCAAGTGCCTACGTACCAGACTCTGCAGTTAACTGGTTCTAGACCCTGTCGAGGTCCACAGTCTGACGGAGGCTTGTCGTCGTAGTGTACGTGGTGTGCAACCAGGGCTTGCATTGAAAGTTGGAGAAATCAGTCGGCCTAAATAAATTCTCAGTACCCTGCTTTGGCGTGCCAGATGTCTTTCGTCACAAATCACGACAAAAAAAATCAGCCTTTCCACTTTGGTGAAGGAAGAGCAGCGGAGCAGTAGCCTTCTGTTCCCGGCGGTGGCTTGCCAGGCGAGCGATCTGCTCTTCTTTGCAAGGAGGAATCTGAAGCACTCGACGCAGTGGAACCTAGGCGACAGCGTAGCGGCCTCGCGGCGGTTGCGGAACCATTCGCGCTGCTGCACACATCGCCGCTCGTTCCACTCCCGCTCTTCTTCCTACAAAGAATGGTTGCCGACACACTCTAAACTTGGTCCCTCTTAGTAAAAGAAATTTTTTTTGAAAAAATCCCCTTAAAGGTAGGAGGGACTGCCACTCTCTTAAATAAAAGGGACGCAAGCGCTGTCAAGGTCATTCTCGTTATTCAAGAGGGACAGCTTCCTTGAAGTGTAAGAGGGATAACGGCCCTCTTAAAATTTGGAGGGACACGGTCTCTCTTAGAAATGTCCCCCTAAATTTCGTTTCTCATTTTAAGAGGCCTTGTTCTTCAGATATCCCCTTAAATTGCCAAGGGACTGCGTCCCGGTTAAAAAATAAAAGGAGGTGCGTGGCTTTTTAATTATATTTCACACAGCAAATTACACAAAAAACGTTTATTGGGCAATGCACAAAACTCTGTGGTGCCTGCCACGAATTAAACAAACAATCATTGTAATATGGTGCCACAAGAATCGTTGCTTTTTCAAATTTAGAGAAGAGCTTCCTCAGCTTTTCCGTCATAAATGCGACCGGGAACTTGTCTTCCACTTCTACGTTCCTAGTCCTCAACGGAGTCACCCTTCTCGTGTGTGATTTCTTCACGAGCTGGATGAACGACCATCATAAGATCAGTCAAATCTTCTGGAAAAAAACAAGGTAAAAAAAAACGTTAACATACCTGTTAGTACGGAACTTCACTAAGGCGATACTAGTTTATATACCGACCGGTCTTTCATACAAACTAGTCGGTGCCAATACAACATAATATTTTAGCATTTGTTGCCCGAAACGCTTTTGAACCGCGTTCTAAAACTTTTCCTCAATGCACCAATCTAATGTTTACAAACCCTCAGTCCAGCATGCACATATTCGCGGCTTTGAAAAGCGAGCAAACCACGCGCCTAATGCGCGAACTTTGAACATCAGGCCTGCCAAAGCACTTTTTTTATTTCTTGGTTAACGGTTTAGATATTTGGTTAGAGAACTGCAGACATGACAATTTCATACTGAAAGCACTGAGCGGAACTACCTATTTCATTGTGTGAAGTTGGAGGATGTCCACAGTAAGCACACCATTCGGGGTGCTGACTTCTACTGGTTCCTTCTCTCAAAAATCCCATACAGGAACAGTCGTGGCAAGCGCCACGACATATTCCCCGGATATCCACGTTGGATGACATGAGTTCATCGACATGTGCATGTAGCTAATATCTGCAATAACATGCCAAAAAAATATTAAAAAAAAGGAACAGACTTGAACACGCTTACAAACTGCCAGAAGCGCTCAAAAAGCGAAAAGCTCGCGGCATCCAAACAGCAAAGATCGCGGTTTTCAAACAACCAAAAGCGCGTGAGAGCCGTTAGCGGAGACGCACCAATTTAGAAAAACAAAAAACTAACGACATTCAAACCGCTAAGATCGTGAGGCTTCCGAACATACCAAAGCGCGTGAGAGCCGTTAGCGGAGACGCACCAATTTAGAAAAACAAAAAACTAACGACATTCAAACCGCTAAAGATCGTGAGGCTTCCGAACATACCAAAAGCGCGTGAGAGCCGTTAGCGGAGACGCACCAATTTAGAAAACAAAAAACTAACGACATTCAAACCGCTAAGATCGTGAGGCTTCCGAACATACCAAAAGCACGCGAGAGCCGTTAGCGGAGACGCACCAATTCAGAAAAACAAAAAACTAACGACATTCAAACCGCTAAGATCGTGAGGCTTCCGAACATACCAAAAGCGCGTGAGAGCCGTTAGCGGAGACGCACCAATTTAGAAAAACAAAAAACTAACGACATTCAAACCGCTAAGACCGTGAGGCTTCCGAACATACCAAAAGCGCGTGAGAGCCGTTAGCGGAGACGCACCAACTTAGAAAAACAAAAAACTAACGACATTCAAACCGCTAAGATCGTGAGGCTTCCGAACATACCAAAAGCACGCGAGAGCCGTTAGCGGAGACGCACCAATTTAGAAAAACAAAAAACTAACGACATTCAAACCGCTAAGATCGTGAGGCTTCCGAACATACCAAAAGCGCGTGAGAGCCGTTAGCGGAGACGCACCAATTTAGAAAAACAAAAAAACTAACGACATTCAAACCGCAAAGATCGTGAGGCTTCCGAACATACCAAAAGCACACGGGCTGAGAGCCGTTAGCGGAGGCGCGCCACTAGAAAAACGAAAAACTCAACGACATTCAAACCGCAAACAGCGCAGGCTTCCGAACATACCAAAAGCGCGTGAGAGCCGTTAGCGGAGGCGCACCAATTTAGAAAAACAAAAAACTAACGACATTCAAACCGCTAAGATCGTGAGGCTTCCGAACATACCAAAAGCACGCGAGAGCCGTTAGCGGAGACGCACCAATTTAGAAAACAAAAAACTAACGACATTCAAACCGCTAAGATCAGTGAGGCTTCCGAACATACCAAAAGCGCGTGAGAGCCGTTAGCGGAGACGCACCAATTTAGAAAAACAAAAACTAACGACATTCAAACCGCTAAGATCGTGAGGCTTCCGAACATACCAAAAGCACGCGAGAGCCGTTAGCGGAGACGCACCAATTTAGAAAAACAAAAAACTAACGACATTCAAACCGCTAAGATCGTGAGGCTTCCGAACATACCAAAAGCGCGTGAGAGCCGTTAGCGGAGACGCACCAATTTAGAAAAACAAAAAACTAACGACATTCAAACCGCTAAGAGTCGTGAGGCTTCCGAACATACCAAAAGCACGCGAGAGCTCGTTAGCGGAGACGCACCAATTTAGAAAAACAAAAAACTAACGACATTCAAACCGCTAAGATCGTGAGGCTTCCTGAACATACCAAAAGCGCGTGAGAGCCGTTAGCGGAGACGCACCAATTTAGAAAACAAAAAACTAACGACATTCAAACCGCTAAGATCGTAGAGGCTTCCTGAACATACCAAAAGCGACGGTGAGAGCCGTTAGCGGAGACGCACCAACTTAGAAAAACAAAAAACTAACGACATTCAAACCGCTAAGATCGTGAGGCTTCCGAACATACCAAAAGCAGCGTGAGAGCCGTTAGCGGAGACGCACAATCTAGAAAAACAAAAATCTAACGACATTCAAACCGCTAAGATCGTGAGGCTTCCGAACATACCAAAAGCGCGCGAGAGGCCGTTAGCGGAGACGCACCAATTTAGAAAAACAAAAACTAACGACATTCAAACCGCTAAGATCTGTGAGGCTTCCGAACATACCAAAAGCGCGTAGAGCCGTTAGCGGAGACGCACCAATTTAGAAAAACAAAAAACTAACGACATTCAAAC
This sequence comes from Ixodes ricinus, assembly GCA_037355805.1. Classification (NCBI taxonomy): domain Eukaryota; kingdom Metazoa; phylum Arthropoda; class Arachnida; order Ixodida; family Ixodidae; genus Ixodes; species Ixodes ricinus. The sequence goes on from JAZHYW010046453.1 coordinate 15,037, forward strand.
CGCTAAGATCGCATGAGGCTTCCGAACATACCAAAGCGCGCGAGAGCCGTTAGCGGAGAGCGCGCCAATTTAGAAAAACAAAACTAACGACATTCAAACCGCTAGTGAGCGAGGCTTCCGAACATACCGCGCGCGTGAGAGCCGTTAGCGGAGACGCACCAATTTAGAAAAACAAAAACTAACGACATTCAAACCGCTAAGATCGTGAGGCTTCCGAACATACCCAAAGCAGCGTGAGAGCCGTTAGCGGAGGCGCACCAATTTGAAAACAACAAAACTAACGACATTCAAACCGCTAAGATCGTGAGGCTTCCGAACATACCAAAGCGCGTGAGAGCCGTTAGCGGAGACGCACCAATCTAGAAAAACAAAAAACCAACGACATTCAAACCGCTAAGAGTCGTGAGGCTTCCGAACATACCAAAAGCGCGTGAGAGCCGTTAGCGGAGGCGCGCCAATTTAGAAAAACAAAAACTAACGACATTCAAACCGCTAAGATGCGTGAGGGCTTCCGAACATACCAAAACGCGTGAGAGCCGTTAGCGGAGGCGCGCCAATCTAGAAAAACAAAAAAACTAACGACATCTCAAACCGCCAAGATCGTGAGGCTTCCTGAACATACCAAAGCGCGTGAGAGCCAGCAGCGGAGACGCGCCCAATCTAGAAAAACAAAAAACTAACGACATTCAAACCGCTAAGATCCGTGAGGCTTCCAGCATACCAAAAGCGCCGTGAGAGCCGTTAGCGGAGGCGCACCAATTTAGAAAAACAAAAAACTAACGACATTCAAACCGCTAAGATCGTGAGGTTTCCAGACATACCAAAAGCAGCAGGGAGCTGTTAGCGGAGACGCACCAATCTAGAAAGACAAAACTAACGACATTCAAAACCGCTAAGAGCGTGAGGCTTCCGAACATACCAAAAGCACGTGAGAGCCGTTAGCGGAGACGCAA
>JAZHYW010046454.1:0-108448 GCA_037355805.1 Ixodes ricinus
TTTTCCTCTCCTTCGTATATATTATTTTTGTTATGTCAAAAACTTCGTTACATCGTTTGTTGTTGTTTTTTAGCTGCGCGCACTAAGCAGTTTTTTTTTAAATAGCGAGACCTTACTCCTCCCGGTACGCTGTTTATCATCTCTAAATTAGAAATAGCTGTACGAAAAACGGCAGTTGAAGTTTATGCCAATACCAACATTCATACTATCCCGCGCGCTCTAGTGGAGTCACGTCATAGTACTGTATGACTTGCAAGTCAAGCAGGCAGCGTAAAAGTCACAGTACTTTGCACGCTTTTTCTTTTTTTTTGTTGGCGTGAGTTTTTTTTTTTTTTGCATTTATAAACATTATTAGACATCTTGTAACCCGGCTGGAAATGCACCGTACTGCTGCTCTATTACAAGATTTGACGTCATGTTTTCAGTGTTGTCAGCCTCTCAGACCGAATTTGAAACTTCAAACACTTTGCGAAAAATCTATATTTTTAGACGTGTAGTTGGGGAACTAGCTCAGATGCGTCTATTAACGTGTTGAACCAATTTTGAGGCAAATCAACGACCATCAAAATTTCGCCGGACACACCGCAGCGACTTTTCATCTATAAAAAAAAACATTTTTTCCCTGTCCTTGGGCTAACGAAATATAAGCGAGCCCAGCCGCCACGCCCTCCATCCCGTGATCGCGCCACGTAAACACATATCGATCCTCGCGGCGGACTTCCGCTACCTGATGGCGCTCCAAATTGGTTCTGAGTAGGGCCGCCTGACCGCCGTCACGGTCCCCAGCGGCGCTGCCGGCGCTAGCGCGCCTCGCTGCGGCGAAACAGCAGACGAGGCGCCTTTCCCGAAAGTGACAGCTGACTGGCGATGGTAATGGCGGCTCGCTACATTATTGAAAGAGTCGCTACGCCCACTAGACAGTTCTTGCGGTTTTCGCAATGCGGGAGCTAACGAGCGTAGAAGGCGGTGGCAGACATAGTTGGATGATGCCTAGTGGGCTGTTCGTGCAACAGACTCGGACGTATCTCCATTTCCGGGTTAGGGCATAAGCAATGCAATTCGGTCGTCGCTGGCAGACGTGAGAGCGGGACATGGGCTCGATAAAATATGAACGACTGCTCAATTATGGTGTCCCTTGGGAAGCTGGGGTAATATGATTAGCTGCCTTATGCGTATCGCGTTACGAAACATGTTGCGGAAGGCAGGTTATATTGCGATGCCGGGAACGTTGGCACGAAGTAACGTAATGCTATTTGACGTCACGTGACGTAACATGACGCGGCATACCACATCGTAAACTTAAAAGGAAGCTCGAGCGAAATTTTGGTGGTCGCTGATAATTGCCTCACAACTGAAACCGTATAAGTGATGACATCACAACATGCCACTCCGCTTCAAACAAACCGTTGCAGTATAATGCCTGGAGCGCGTCTCCGACTGGTGTGTTTACCGCGTCCAAAAAAGCGGCCCCTCGATTTCCGCCTGATGACGTCATAGAGGTGTCATATGCTGTCGGCAGTCGCGATCGTGGCGGTGCCCCAACGGCTGTGGTGTATGTGACAGGCGCCTGTTCTGCTGAAGGTCGCTCTCCAGTGTAGCAGTGCACGGAAGCTTCGGTAGTCAGAAGTTGGGACGCCATGACGACAGCGACACTCGCGTTTTGTCGTGCTACTCGCAGCTTCTCATTAGCATCCGCGTTACTAACCGCCAGGATCGCGACCGCGCAACAGCATGACACTTCGGCTTATGTGGCTTCGTGTGTTGGCACTTGCGAGACGTATGGGAAGCATGGGACGCTAAACACACCCGTCGAAAACGCGCTTTAGGCACCATGGTTGCAAGGCCGTTGTTATGGGCTAATGCATGGGGGCTCGACGTGAGATTTGTAACTATCTGATAAAAATTAAATTATTTTTGTGTAAACATTTTTTTTTTCAATATCTAATCATGAAAACTTTCTTTACCGTCTCAGTACCATAAAGCATTGACAAAAACCCGTAATGAAGTTTCACAACCAGTTTTGTCTTGCTAGCAGACGACACGATGGCTTCGCGGGTTCAGTCGTTCTTAATTCTAAGGGAGTGCGCGACTGCGTTGAATGAAGTTGGTGACGATCGACGATACTTCTGTTCTTGGGGGTCAACTCTCTGTGGGATTTCGGAAGCGAAGAGTGCCCGTACACAACTTTGATCGACACCCGAGGTGCGCGAGAGCGCAAAACGACATCCCGTGGAGCTCGCTTCCGTAATATTTGAGAAGGTCAAAGCACTGTGAAGCCGAATCGCGTACCATGACGACATGAAGTGTATCAAGGTCGAAGTGCAGGCCAGCAGACGTTTCAAGGATTTCTTACAGCACAGTTAGTTCTTCAGGGCACATTTGTGTGACAAACATTAAACGAGCTGTCCGTAATATATATTCCCGCGTCCATGACGGAGAAGGAACGCTTTCCCCTTTGCCCCGCACATTCTCAAGAAATGTCGCGGATGGAAAAGGCTCGACGAGCGTAAACTGAAAATAAAGGTTTCATCGGCGAACTTGCGCCAGAAACATAGAGGCCCGTTCACGCACTTGCGACCTTTTAGAACCAACTGCCTTGGAACCTTTTAATATCTCTTACGACGAGAGGACACACTGGCGACATCTATTGGGTAGCAGTGTAAGCTTGGCGGTCCGGCATATTTTCTATTTCTCTCGCACGTTATCCTTTCTTTCTTGGCTCGCAAAACTTTTGTCAACGTTATAAACGAGCCTTTCCCATAGGTATGACGCACATTTGACCTCGGAAATCCCGCAAAACCTTCGCTTTGGGAAATGCAGTTCCAGGGTCACCGCATAGATGGCGCCAGCGTGCCAGTGTGTTCTCTCGTCCTAAGAAATTTTAAGTTAGGTTTCAACACGTCTTGTCTCCCTTTGTCGTACTCAGTTGCAAGTGTGTGAACGAGTCTTAAGAATGAATGCGTCGGAAAAGCAGCAGCGTACGTCGCAGCGTCGGCGTAACAGCTGGCTGGACTGAGAGTGAATGTAGTAGATCGTCGTCACGCGAATCAGAGTGAGTTGGCAAAGCTCACGCTGGACTCGTTATGCACTACACTTGCCATCTCGAACATTCGATCTAGAATGTTGGAAAATGACTAGGCAAGCCCCTCCCCCCCCTCCCACACACACACACACACATTCTGGCCTGCTTATCTTTTACACTCTGGGTAAGAGCAAACACGAATTTTCTAGATATAGAGGAGAAGCGTTCTTTCTTGTTCATGCACGCGGCAATATTGGCCATACACCTAACCCGGTGTTATTATCTACCTCTTTTGCTATTTGAAGTCTTGCTTAAAACTGAAGAGTCAGTTGGATTTTTTTCTCGGTGTGATGATTACAAGCAGGTACAAATCACACGCATATCGCGAGCCTGAAAAACTCAATTTGGAGTCTCAAACCGCCCATGTTGGAGTAAAAATAATTGCCCCTTCATTACAACGCACGTCAACTGCAAAATCAAAAAGAGGGCCCGAGGTTGCTTTGATATCGTGTTCTGAACAGGTGATTTTTCTCGCTGTATTTTTAGCAGATCTCCATGCGTATGATGATTTTCGTCAGACAATATCGTATCGCACGCATGTACAATAATCGCTTTTATAAACCTGAGAAGTTTTCTTAAATCTGCCATGTTAAAAAAAAAAAGAAGTTACAGTCTGGTTGGCACACGCGTGTAGACAAATAAGTTTTACGCGAAAAGAAAATGTTAGAGCAATATTGACGGCGCGAGGTTTGTTTAAGTTCTGGCGCAAAGACCAAAACGCCACGGAATGGTCCTTCCCTCTTTCCACCTCAACGTGAAGGCGAAGCCGATCCACCCCTTCTCCACGCGCCCAAAATGCCGAGAAAGAAAACAAGTGGAAAGAAGGCGACTACCTGCTAAATCGCGTCTCGCGCCGTCAATATTGCTCTAAAAGTTTCCTTTTCGCGTAAAATTAATTTTTTACACGCGTGTCCCAACCAAACTGTTAACTTCTTTTTCAAAGGTCCTTTAAGTAATTACAAAATCAGATTATCACGCGAACGATTCGAACTGTTGCAAACGGCGTACAGTAGATACTTCAGTCATTCTGTGTGCGTTCGCCATGCGTTTGTCATCTGCAGTATGCAGCTCGAGACGTCTCGAGGAGCGGAATTTGTCGTCCCAAACATTTGAGAAACAGTCGATTCTCGGCAAACTTCTGTCGTGGTGTGAAATCTAGGCTCCCTATATCTATTATTTTTATACGTTTAAATTCCAGGTCCGATTGTTGACCGATAGCTCCTTCGGAGCGAAATCCAGTCCCAAATATTCGTCCGCTACAACGCCCCCAAGAACGGTCTCTTTGGAGTGGTGACATCGCAATATCAGGGTCAATTGGTGAAACTTATCAACAGGCACGGCTGAATAATTGCCGAATGCAAAAACAATTCGTAGATTATTTTTTTTTTTGGAAATAGTGAATATTTTATTTTAAACCTTACTGCTTTTTTTTCTTTTATTGAAAGGCTTTACTGGCAACATTGAAAGAGTGAAGAAAATTGTTGGTATTTAGGGCAGTAGAACTTCTGCGCAACGGGTTGCAAGACGTTTGATGGTGTGATATATGAAAGCCGTGGAAGCTAACTACAGCAGATTGTTGTTGTTGAGTGTTGTTATACAGGGGAAAAGGGTACCGCAGAGCCGACATTTATACACACAATTCACAGGTATCATAATCAAGCCATTAAAAAAGGCTTGCTAGAATGTTTTTTTTAATTTTTGTTTTACTGTAAGACAATTTTTTTAATTTAAATTGGCATCTGCGGTATTCCCCCAGACTAGACGGCAACAATTTATATGAGAAAGAAATAATGAATTATAAATTAGTAATTCAACATTTTGTGGTATGATATCATGGTGACGGTGCACCACGCCAACAACGGGTGACAGTTTTACCAAAATATAATTTACATGTCCATCGCATCTCATTCACTGTGAAAATGACACCAAGTCTCTTAAAACTAGAGATAACATTTATTTCTGTTCAATTTAAGACAATATGACTAGTTATATTATAATTCTTGTTTTTAAGGCAAAATAAAATTGTCCTTGTTTTGTTACCACTATTTTGCAAGGCATTAGAACAACTCCATGTAACGAGGTCTTTGAGAGTTTGATTGGTACTCATTACTAGTTCGAGATAGCAGAAAAAAGAAATTACTCGTATAATAAGTATATATATTTAATATCTTTGTTCACGTTTAAAGTATCGTTGACATATATGAAACAGAAGTGGTCCCAAAATACTCCTCTGTGAGACTGCGGATAAGATTTGTTTTACATCAGAGCAATAGCCGTTTATATGAGCCAGTTGTGTACGATGTGAAAGATATGACGCAATTAATGTTGAGGAATGTCCACCTAAAACCGTACATTTCAATAAAGCATATATAGGGTGGCCCAAGTCAACAGGCTCGATCTAAAATGGACCGTAAAAATCGACGCCTGTACGTAGCAATCTAAACGTTTCGTCAAAGGTGTAATTCGCAGGTCGGTTTTCTCTTGTAGAATTACAACGCGTAGTTCTCTTTCTGTAAAAAATAAGGCCAAGAGACTTGCCAGGGTCTACGGCGGGCAGCAACGCAGACGACAGGGGTCCAGTAGCGAGGTGTGTTTGGCGTTCGTGTTGATAGATGGCGCTACCTCCTTATCGCCACGGCTCGCGACCACCGTGGTTGATTAAAATGAGTATAATCTTTTTGAAATGTACCTTCGGTTAAAAAATAAATGCAAACAATAAAAGCACAACTTAAAGTTAAAAAAAAACGCGTCTGCATAACGGCGGCGCTTTTGCTGCCAACGGATTTCGTCTGCGTGTCGTCTACTATCTTTCGCTGGTCGGCTGCACCTTCAGACACTGCTCCAGACGCCATCTACCAATACGAACGCCAAATACACCCCACTACTGGATTCGGTCGTCTGGGTCGCCGCACGCTGTAGACCCTGGCAAGTTTCTTGGCCCTATTTTTTACTAAAAGAGAACTACGCTTTGTAATTTTGCAAGAAGAAACCGACCAGTGAAATACACCTTTGACGAAAAGTGTAGATGGCTACGTGCAGGCGGCGATTTTTACGGTCCATTTTAGATCGAGCCTGGTGACTTGAACTGCCTTATATAAACTGAAAAAATGTATGGCAAATTGCTTGGAATTTGTGTGCAGCTCACGTGACGTCACTTTCCTGCCAATTTTCGAGGAGAAACTAAATTGCCGTATAGGTCACGTGACATCTGGTGACGTGACACCAATTTCCCCACTAAATTTAGTGGCGAAATGTATTTGGTGTGTAGGTCACGGGACGTTAATTTTCCCGCTAAATTTTGCGAGGAAATTGATATCACGTGACTCGATCTCACATGGCCTATGCCCAAATGAAACTTCCCCGCTAAATCTAGCGAATAAACTGAATTGGTGTGCAGGTCTGTGACGTCCCATAATGCAACACTGCTCGCGTTGCATTATGGGCTTCACAAAATCGGGTTTCATGAAATCCGGAGCACTAGGCAAAAAACGCTTTACGTTTAAAAAAAAGTTTACGTTCGTTTTTGTATTGTGTAAAAATGAACAATTCTTCCCTAAATTTTATAACAAGTTATTGTATCGATCATTGTTCTCCGCAAAAAAAAAAAATATAACAGTTGGACAACACCGTTTAAGAAGTCGAACTTTACCATAAGCCCGATGGTCCGACGAACCAGTTGAACCGCAGCTTCCACAAAAGTTCGCGGCACTTCTATCTGAGTTGAGCTACGTCGTTTTGGGATACAGCCAAGTTCGAAATTCTATGACGGCCGTGGCGTTCAGGCAACCAGAAAGATTTTCCGATGTTTGCCGAAGTCCCGCTCAATGAACGCACAGACCGTCGGGCTTCTTATTCTCGGCCATCGCGACACCTGCTCAAAGCGATCGACTCCCGAGTCGCCGCGGGCGCCGCTGTATTGACTTATCGGTCTCCGCCACGTTCTCCAAAGGACGGGGACTCACTTCTGGATTTCGGGCGAAGAGCAGAGTTGTCCTAGAGCCGCGGCATCAGGCCGTGCTCGTCCGCAAATGCATCGTGCACTGCATGAGGCGGCGTGTCTCTTCCTCGTATGACGGCACTGTCACGTTTGTCATACGAAAACTGCCTGCAGAAATTGTTCGAAGCCTACATCTGTATGTATGAAAGACACGTGCTTTGAGCGTGCTTGGGGCGTGTCTTTTGTGTAATGACCCCTAAACAGCGGGGGTGTCATACTGCTCATACATATCACACAAAAAGAGACAATCGGCCAATGCGAGACACCGCAATATCCGGAATTCGAATGCCGCGTGCCCACGTTTTCTCCTTGAGCTTGTTGCCGTGCGGCATTTGAAGCAGGGTTCTCGCGGTGACTCGCGCGTTCGAATCTGTTTGCAGACTGTCTTTTGTTTGATGTATTAAAAACTTTCACCCTTTCCACTCTGGTGAAGATGGAAGAGCAGCGGAGCAGTACTAATGTGTCGCCATCTATGCGCGACGGCGGCAACCAGATAACCGGCAAGCCGGTTGTCTGGTTGCCACCGTCACTCATAGATGGCGGTAGCTGCCCAGAGGGTTGTGTCGACTTTTATTTGTCCACGCACACGAAACTCGGGAAACCAGCCCTTAACAGGTTTGCTGTAATAGGCAGCGTGACCCTGGCCTTGAGTCTCCCGTGAGAAAGGCTCGGCGTTAAAGGGGCGATGCAACAATTTTTGTACTTTCCGCAAACACCGCTTAAAACGGATCCCTGACGTTAATGACCAATGAAACACGCGTTCGTTTTTCACCCCACGCAATAGAAGTCCCAGAAAAAAACTTAAGAAAAACGAGCAGCGTTCACCCCTCAACTCGCAGCCAGAACAAGCGGCCACGTGATCTGGAGCGGATTATATGCCGCTAATGTTGCTCATAGCCACGCGCTGGGGTTGGCAAAGCACAGGACACGCGCTGGAGTTCCAGGCATTGTTATGGCTCGGCTATTGTCGTCGTTGCAGCGATTGGACACGGGCCACTACCCGAATGCTTCTCGAGCTAGTAATTATCACGAGCCCAAATCGAGTGCCCACGCAATGCTCGGGTCAATCTATGAACCGCATTCAAATATCGTCATATGGGTGTACTGCGATCCCCACGTTACGTCATCAAATTTTGCAAAGGAGAGATTGAATGAAAATGATCGCTTTTGTCCTTGAAATTACACCGCAACAAAGGAGTTTCTTGGCCAGTGGCGTTGCGTGTGAGTATCCTTGAGTCCCAGGTGTGCCAGTAAGCTCGTGTAAAGAGAAAAACATTCCAATTTAGTATCGTTGCACCACTCCTTTAAGTTTTTAACTCCCCTCTACGTAAAAAAAATAAAAAATAAATAAATAAAATATTTAAATAAATTGTGTATGAATTGCGACAGCATTCGTCTTGGAGAACCTCAATGACGACGTCTAAGACAACGTCGAGGACGACGTCTTAGAGGACAACGTTAATGACGTCTAGGACGACCTCGACGTCGAGCATGACGTCAAGGTCGTCAGGTCCTTCGAACAGAGTTTTAATGTTGGGTAGTGTGAGAATGTGAGCTGAAAGTCGGAAAGCTCAAGAAAGGAGGGGGGGGGGAGCTTAAATATTATGTCACACTAAAAGAAAAAAAATTACACCATCTTCCCGAGGGGAACCATAGGGTGATGCGGAGCATCAGTACGTGTTGGTTCCGAGGAAAGAGTCAGTTGCGTGCTGACGTCGAGAGATGGCGCCACCGACTGCCCTAGCGTTACCCCTACGCGAGCCTTCGTCGCGGCTCAGCGGCAGAGAAACTTGGAACACTCGCCGCTCGCCGTTTATTTTTTACACTTGAAGGAGAGGAGACTAGAGGAGGAGAGTTGCGCGTGCGCGCACAGTGTGAGTAGAAGCGAACGCACGCGCAGTGCACGCAGCTGGTAGAAGAGAAAGCGGAGAGAGTAACGCGAGCTATTGGAGAGAGGGAAGGAGGAGAGTTGCGCGTGCGTAGTGTGAGTGCGGACTACAAGGCCGCGAGACATAGACCCGAGTCAAGAGATGCTCCGCATCTAAAAATTGGAAAAGCTTTGAGGGATTGGTGGCTGAGTGTGTTAGCGCACCCCAGCTCGCGGAGTACGTGGAGTGAAAGCTCGCGCAGCAGGACACAGGGATCCTGGATTCGAACCCCAGATAGTGTCACTGATCTCCGCCCCCTCTCGTTTCGACCTGGATGAGCGACGTACCGGCGTGCGATCGTGTATCACTACTGCGGGATGCGCGTTAGAGATCCCAGGCTTGCAGTGGGGCTGCACTGGCTAAATTTCTCATTTACAGCAGCAGAGACACCAAACGGCCACTGAGGCTGACGAACGTTCCGCCGTCGAAACAAAACTCTCAGCACAATTACTTCTGGGACGCGTTCGGTAATATTAATATATACCATGAAGATAAAATTTCCTTAAAAACAAAATCACGATGAATCAATTTACTCGTGCAAAGAGGTGTCCACACGTTGAATTCGGAGGAGACTTTAAACTGGTTAATTGTTCTTTTCTTATTTTTATGCGCCTGTTCATAAAATTCACGTACAATACAAATAAGACTCTTGAAACTGCAGACGGTGAAAAAAATGTTTAAAAATAATCAAAACCGCAAGCATATTTTTCTTTCAAGTATGGCTTTATCAACTTGATCCTCTGTAATCTCCTACGAGAGTCGGCTAACTTACGCCCAGTAGAAAATAAAAAGTTCAAAGCTCCGCCGAGCGAAAAAAAATGTTTTGTCACGTTCTTGTACTGTTAAAGTACCTTCTTCACCAGCGAGGACCGTAGAAAATTTAATATCCAATCAATGCAGCTTTCAATCTATACATCGAGCAAATAAATAAATAAATAAGACGGCCCGGACGTGTTCCAGTTTAATGCGCACCCAGGGCTTCTTATACCTGATAATGAACTTAAGAAAGAACGCTCGATATATAGTGTTACAGTTTTGTAGCATATATTAACTCTTTTGGGTGACAAAGCTTTATCTTGATATTTTTACCGATGAAATTGGAGAGCGTTCTACAATATTAAATATTTTACTCGCACCATAAATTCAAATCAAGCAGCGACTTTTCTTAATTTGTCTCGTCGTGAAAAGAAAGACAAAAGATAATACGTTTTCTTATCGTCTTCCTCGATAGGTCCACGTGAGGGACTTGATTTGTCGCTTCGTGTTGTCATTCGTGCGCCTCCAATTAAATATTTCCCTAATTCCCTAACGCCAGCTACTGTCCTCTAAACGTTCCGAATAAATGAAAGTAACGGAGCGTTCTTTGAAAAATCTCGCCTGCTACTTGGGAGAATTCGGGCGGCGCCTCTGTACTTGCCCAGCAACGAAAAAAAAAAAAAACACAAAACAAAACACGAAAATAAATGAATGAACGCCGTAGGACGGAGAATAAGATGTCGTTGCTTTTCGCCCCCGCAAAAGGGATTGGCAGAATTTTTAAATAAACATTAAAGGAACAAATGCGACTTCACAATTTGTCACTTTTTGTGGGTTTTTTTTTCTTCTGTAAGCGGTTGAAATTTGTTTGGAAAAAACTTTGAAATTTGTTTAAAAAAAAACTCAAATTTTACACGCATACTTTTCCTACTATAAAAAGATTTTTGTTTTTTACACTTATAGTTTGGTGGAGATTGGGGAGACTCTATGAACGCATGTTTAAGCCAATTTTTTTACTTATTTTTTAAGCACGTTGGTGAGGATTTTGCGAGCAGACAGGAAGTTCCAGACAAACGAGATCCGTGTTATTTCTGCCCGGGCAAATGAACTATGCATCGCAGAAACCTCAAAGTGAGAATCTGACACTGGTGGTTGGGATCGAACGCGAAAGTTGGAAATCATAAAGTTACCTAAAAAATATATAGATATAGATACATTTATACTGTCAAGACCTGTTATAACGATGTCAACGGGAATCGGGAATCACTTCGGTATATCAGCTATTTCGTTATAGCCGACTTGGGTTATAACGAAGTGCAAAAGGGAATGGGAAAACGATGATTGCTTCGCTGCAGCCGCTATTTCGTTATAACCGACTTCGTTATAGCCAGTCTCGAGAGTATATATATATTTATATATCTGAGAAAAAGTAAAATTCCTTTATGAGTTGACGTCCGCCTAAGTCTAATACCGTCAAAACAAAAAAGTGACATCGTGGGCGCCTATAGCATCCATGTTAGTAAAAAAAGAAAAAAAATATTGTCAGCAAGAAAGAAAACAATATCCACTTTCTCGCTGAAAAGTGTTTTCCAATTGATATAAATCCCGCAAGCTTCCATAATGCCGAGTTACGACTTGACGATATTAGGCTTAGGTGGGCGTCGGCTCATAGGGGAATTTCACTTTTCTCAAATATTTTTTTTATCCTGGTATCGTCATGTTCATAAACTTTTGCGTTCCATCCCAACCGCTATAGCGTCACATTCTCACTGATTATGAGCTTTTGCAATGCATAGTTTCTTTACCCGGGCAGAAAAACACGGTTCTCTTTTCTCTGGAACTCTCTGTATTCTTGTGCTTCTTGGACTAAGAACAGCGGCTGCGCGATTACTCTTCTTTCAGTCTTTATCCCTACATCAGGACGTAACGCCACAACGTTCTCAAATAATCATTATCTTTGAACATGTGCTCCTAGGCATGTTGTACATCTTTGAGAGTATTAATAAATAACTGCCTGTACGAACTATCACGCCAGAAAACACATAAAATATAGTTTGTTAGAGTACTAATAAGCATAGGAATAGCGATGATTGTTAGCGGACCTACACAGAAACAATATACCTCGCGAAACATGGGCATTTTTGTAATTATTTTACGCCGAGTCAAATTAAACACTTTTGTTTTTAATATTACAAACGTCCAAAACGTTCGTCTATGCAAAAAAACCAAAAAAGTAACAAAAACACAACAACAAATTTTTGCGGATTCAAGCACATTCAAGGTTAATATTATAGTTAATTTTTCTTTCAAAAACATGGTTTTAGAAAAAAAGTATTGCTGATTCGGCGTTTCAATATGATTTATATATATATATATATATATATATATATATATATAAAATCTAGCGAAAAAATTTCCCGCTAAATTTAGCGGAAAAATTTCCCCTGCTAAATCTGGCGGAAAATTTCCCCGCTATTTCTAGCGGAAATTTTCTCCGCTAAATCTAGCGAAAATTTTCCCCTCTAAATCTAGCGGAAAATTTTCCCCTCTAAATCTAGCGGAAAATTTTACCCGCTAAATTTAGCGGGGGAAAATTCCCCCTCCTCGAGGTCACGTGACCCCCAGGCCATGTGACCCTCCCCTCCCCGAGGTCACGTGACCCCCCCCCCATGCCTTCCTCCTCCTCAAGAGCTGCGCTCTAATTCGGCGTTACAGGGAGTTGTCAGCGGCTTTCATTTTTTCACTTCGTTATTTATACGCCTTCGGCCCCTTGGCACTTATGCCACCATGCCCACTATATATATATATATATATATATATATACTTTTGTTACGTCCGTCTCCGTTTAAACCGATGTCCGAACATCTGCTAGGTTGCTTCGTACACACCCAAAACAATCCACGAAACAAACAATAAAAACAAAACAAATCCACGAATTCCACACTCGTAAACAGCACATCCGCTTACGTGAGTAAACTCTTCAACTCACACTTGAAGCCGCGGCGTACCAGCGGAAGTTATAACGACGACGTTACGATTCCCCGCGCGTAATACCCACACGCATAACAATACCGGCAGGGCAGACAAAAACGACGCTAGCCCAAGGGCGAGGCAAGAGCTCGGCGTCAGCGCGCTAGAACATAACCTCTCCTCCAGACAATCCCCGGCGCCACTGAGAGATAGCGCGGGCACTAGGGCTGACAGAGCCGTAAACTCGTCGCGGTTTGCCGCGGGGTTATTTATATCGGCAATGGTCTTTGACAAAGAAAAACGCCAGCACCTTGGAACAGAAATCAGGTCTTGGGAGAATCGTCTCGAGCATTCGCGCGCCACAGTTGACGAAAACAACAAACAAACAAACGCACACACGCACACTCCCCACACGTGCACACAAAGGCGAACGCACTCACAAGTAAACAAACGTACGCACGCCCTCACAGGCGCACACACAGAATAACTAAAATATATAACATATGGTACAATGCGGGTTGGATGATACGTTTGTTTTGTTTTGTTGATTTTTTTTTTTATTGCGCAGAAATACGTAGACTTTTCCAATAATGGCCTTCTGTGCGCCGTCGTCTTTTTTGTATTTTTATACGCCTTTCCAAGAAAACACTCGACCCCAGGGGCAAGCAAACCGTTTTCGAGCCCAGTCACTGAGTTTTAGGCTAGGCTCTCACCGGCGTCCCCGCTAACCCTAACCGAGCGGAGCTGCGATTTCAATAGGCGCAGTTTCAAACACTGCTGGCGGTTAAATCCTCGTCTTTTCCCGCTGTATTTTGTGTTTTATGGTGTATGTATTTTCCCGAGGACATCAAAAAAAGCATTGTACAACATTAAAAAAAAAAAAGGTTTGTAAAATAAATTTGTTGGGTACGCGCGCGACAGAACGAATACAACTAGAATGTTGGTTGTCGTTTTTGTTTGTTTTTTTACGATAAGTTTTGACGGCGCCGTTCAGTTAGTCGCGTGTCAAATGACAAAGCGCTTAGCTGTCGAAAATAATTTATAACAGAAGATAGCCGAAAGGCATGCATTTTTCACGCTCACAAATAACGTGTTTACCGATGGACAGGACAAAGACATGCAGTCAACAAGTGTTAACATTCGAACAATATATTGTACGTACCACACGATGCAGCGTTATCCGAAAAGAATTTATTTGAGAAAGATCTCAAATAACACAGTCACAGTCGACGACAGTCACGTCTTGACGATCGAACGGAATCCAAGATTACTTCGCTCTTTTGGGGCAGATTTCTGGGAAGAGCCTTCTTTCACACCAGCGCCTATAGGTAGGCTCCGTGTTTTCGGATAAATCCGAAAAACTCCGAAAAACACCCGCCGGTAAAATTTTGGTCAATTCGGATTTATCCGATAAACTCCGAATATTTATGTGTCAATGCTAACCCCCTCCCCCCAACAAGAAACAAAAGTAAAATACATTTCTTTTTATTTTACAGTTTGACGAGCACAGAGCTAATGATCCTGGGAAAATTCCGCCATAATTATCTTCCAAATCTCGGACCGTTGTTTAAAGGGGTCTTGCCGCTTGTCTCTTCAAGGTTGATTCAGGGCAACAGGTTGTTCGTTGTACATCTCGGTCACAGGATAAAAACCACACTTTGGTTTCCAGATTCGGGCCAATGCGATTTGTGATTTAGAGAAAGGAAAGGATATGTTTTAGTAGTGAAAGCTTTGGACAATAGGGATTGTATAAAATTAGGAAGAGGGGCAGTTAAAACTCTCTATTACCTCCTTAACTACTCCACTTCGCGCGGCCGCGGGCTAGATTGTTGGAATAGGATGGGATGACTACGAGCATCCTAGTGACTACCTCCGGGAGTTTATTGATTTTAAGGTATCGGCGTTTATCGAAGCGCTACTTGTGTGTGACTTTTGTCGTGGATAAATTAGAATTGCCATTGGCAATGGCACCAACGCCAAATTCAGCTGAAGATATTTCAATTGATACAAGCGCGTTTTATTTTTTATCTGGCATACGTTTCCATTTGGTTAATATTTATTTATTTTTTTTTTAATATGAAACACTGCAAAATTAAACTCACAATTTCGGAGAATTCGCAATAAACAAAATATAAACTCCAATAGACTCCGAATCTTCGGCAAACAATGAACTCCGAAAAACACCCTCCGAATTTGACGAAAGATAAACTCCGAGAAACACGGAGCCCTACCTATAGGCAAAGGAACGGGCGCGACGGACTCCAACCCGAACAACTATTTTCGGCTATGACTGACAAGGATTCTACGCGGATTAACTCTGGGAGGGGGAGAATAGTTGTCATTGTTCGCTAAACTGCGCCGAGGGCCCCTTCTTCGTTTCCCGTGAATGTCGAGCAGAAACGCTTGAATGGCAGGCACTCACACGCCCCATTTCTCACAGTGGAAAATAACACAGAAAGGGTACGCAGCTTGCATCAGAAAAATTATGTGGAAACTTTTAAGAGGGGCCCGAAAACGTTCAATGCAAAACCACAAAACACAGGTAGAGAATTGCGCTGAGCGGGTTTCCACAGTCCAAGAGTGCAAAAAAATTTCTAGCTGATAGGGGGCGCGAGAGCCGCACCAGCCGCATCAGCATCAGCAACATGGCGGCGGCCTACGAGCGTTTTTTTGTAAATGTGCATACTGACCTGTGGAGAGCGTTCCGAGCATGCGCAATAGCCGTCTTCTGTGGGATATCAAACGCGGCACGCACGCGTTCGGAGCCCAGTGACTCATCTCTTTTGTTTTAACCCCTGGGCGATGAGAGCTGGAGAGGTGTACAGCAGGCAGTGCGATTCTGGAAACAGGCGAATTTTTGGTGGTGTGCGATTGCTGGGATTTCGTGTAAATTGAATGCGTCGTAAAATCAGCGTTACACTAAAAACACTAAGTGAATATCGAACGCGCACGAAATAAAAATAAACGAACGTTGCACGAAAACGAAAGCGTTCGATAAAACAAAGTGAAAGCACAATTGTGACTTTCCGGATATACAAGGGGTGATCAATAAGGTTTGCCTCCTATAAGTTGTAACGTTTTTATTCAGTGATGGAATCGGAAGTTCTTACATTCGAACGAAATATTGGAATCCTCTTTTTTTTTCCTGGAGCACATAACGCCGTCGTAGATGATTGAGGGCGACTGTTGACGACGCCAACGGCGCACTGCATCGGTAACCTCGTCATGGGACGCAAACCGTCTGCCCTCCAGATGTTCCTTTATCTCGAAAAAAAAAAAGTCGGATGGCGCGAGGTCCGCGCTGCAAGGTGAATAAGGCAAAACATCTTGGAACTGCAGTTCCTCCAGCGCGGCCGTTGGTCTCGTCAATAGCCGCCCTCAATCATCTACGACGGCAAGCGGAGAGCAGTGCACCGCTGATGAAAGTGTATCGCCACCGGTGGGGACTACATTGAAAAGTTGTGCGCTCCTGGGAAAGAGAGCTTCTAACTTTCATTCGAATGTAACATTCCTCGAATCCATCAGTGAATAAAAAAGTTACAGCCTAGGAGACCAAAACTATTGACCACTTCTCGAACTCTCTCCGTCGCGAGTATTTTTTTTATTTTATTAGGTTGACGTTAGGCTGATTGCAATAGGGGGTATTCACTGGCCGCCATATTTGAGGTCACTGTTTAGAGCGCATGGTCAGAACGAGCTCACATTAATAGGCTGCCAAAACCGGCAATCTTGTTGGTGCAGGGGTGCACGTTGTAAAATAACTGTAGAAGCAAGCCCTCAGCACGTGCTCAGCATAAGCGCACACGGATATGGCCGCCAGTGAATACACCCTATAGACCTTTCGCACGTTGTTTACAAAATCACAGTCCCGCGTGTGGCCTTCACAGCTCCGCACGTGCGGCAGTTCGTCGCTTCGGAAAGAGAGGAAATCACGCGCCATACGCACGAACACTCAAGATGGCACCGGCCAGAGGCTCTTCTTTTGAAAGGTCTATAGACGACTGCAGGCACGGCATCTGGCCGCCGCCATGTCTTTGCTCGTGCGCCGGACAAGTATCCGTGCAATTGCAAGCTTGCCAAAGCTACGCTCACGTGCACGCTGCACATGCTTGCACGCATGGGTCACCGGTGAGGTGCCATGCTTGCAAAGACTGGATCTCACCAGCGAGTTTGAGTACGCCACCGCTGGATTGCCATGCATCGTGGGATCTGTGGTATTTCTGCACGCGCGACAACCCTGCTGGAGGTCTGCGCGAGCAGATCACGAGACGGCACGAGCTGTGCCGTGCACGGGTGCCTACCTCTTGCTGAACGTATTCTGGTCATGGCGTCGTCAGGCATGCGTGGAACGGTTATATGTTATACCTAGGCTCCGTGTTTTCGGAGTTTATTTTTCGGGAAATTCGGAGGGTGTATTTCGGAGTTTATTTTTGCCAAAGATTCGGAGTTTATCGCAGCTTATATTTCTTTGATTCCCAATTCTCCGAAATTCGGAGTATAATTTCGCTGTTTCTTATTAAAAATAAATAAATAAATAATAACCGAATGTAAACGTATGCCAGATAAAAAATAAAACGCGCTTGTATCAATTGAAATATCTTCAGTTGAATCTGGCGTTGGTGCCATTGCCATTGGCAATACTACTTTATCCACGACGAAAATCACACGCAAGTGGCGCTACGATAAACGCCGATACCTTAAAATCAATAAACTCACGGAGGTAGTCGTAGGAAGCTCGTAGTCATCCCATCCTATTCCATCAGTCTAGCTCCGCGGCCGCGCGAGGTGGAGTGGTTAAGGAGGTAATAGAGGGCTTTAAACTGCCCCGCTTCCCGATTTTGTACAATCCCTATGGTCCATAGCTTTCACACAATACTAAAACACACCCTTTCCTTTCTCTAAATCACAAATCGCATGGCCCAAACTGGAAACCAAAAGAGTGGCTTTTGTCGTGACTTGAATGTACAACGAACGACCTGCTACCCTGAATCAACCTGAAGAGACAAGCGGCAAGACCCCTTTTGACAACGGTCCGAGATTTGAAAGATAATTATTGTGGAATTTTCCCAGGACCATTCGCTCTGTGTATTTTTTTCGTTTGCCGGGGGGGGGGGGGGGGGGGGAGAGGGAAGGGGGAGGCATTGACACATAAATATTCTGAGTTTATCGGATAAATCCGAACTGGCCAAAATTTTACCGGCGGGTGTCTTTCGGAGTTTTTCAGATTTATCCGAAAAGCATGCGGAGCCACTCCGCCTTCAGGGCGATTTTTCTGCCCTTGTTAACACAAGCGTGAAGGCGCAGGCACGCGTAACCAAAGCGCTGCAGAAGCCAACGAGCTCGCTCTGAATGCGGAGTTCTAGACTCAGCTTAATTAAGGGTAAACGGAGTACAGGAGTATTAACTGGGCGTCATATTTGTGGGTGCTGTTTTAAGGCCTGTTCACACATGCAGCGGAGCGCTACAAGCGTAGCGCTTACCTCGCGCTAAGCGCGTGCTGACGGGAGCGTTCACCAGCTTTGTATCGCACCGTCAAAACTGTTGCTCATGGCAGACGATAAGTATAGCTGACGGCACGTGAGGAGCGCTACATCAGCGCTTCGCTGCATGTGAGAACCGACCTTTAATCGCATGCTCAGAACGAGCCCCATTAATAGGCTGCTAAGACCGCCACTCTTGATGGTGCGGAATGCACGTTGCAAGAGAACTATAGAAGCTAGCCATCAGCACGCGCTCAGCAGTCACGCACACAGCTCCAAAAAAGAGCGTGTGGCCGGTGCCATCTTGACTGTTCGTGCGTATGGCGCGTGCTTTCTCGCTTTCCGAAGCGACGAACACGCACGTGCGGAGCTGTGAAGACCGCACGCGGGACTGTGATTTTGTAAACATTAAAAAAGTCTATAGTAAGATCGGTCTCATCCAGGAAAATGCCGGGAACGTAGGCACACGCGCTGCTCGTGCTGGCGTCTGCAGATGTAGCTGCTCGAAAGCAAAAAAAATCTTAAAACAAATGGCACTTCGCACGCGCGTTCCACAAACGCCTTATTTTTGTTATCTAATTAGATAATTTTTGTATAGGGAAGGCGAGCGTCTGCGGCGCTTGTACTTCCTACGTTCACAGCCTTCTCCTTGGTGCTTGGGTACTTTAGCAAAATGTTTATTGATTCGTATCAAAGTTTCGAGGTGCTGGCCTAGTTTAATATCACACAGATAGTTCCTTCACAATGGTTTAAATGAAACCACGAAACCGGATAAATATGGCTAAGCATGTATTGGCACGTAAACGCTTGTCAGAAATCAGTATGGTTAGACCATTAGTTAGCCCGTTCACACTCTGTAACCGAGTACGACCGTGAGAGACAAGACCGGTTTTAATCCTCTTGCGACGTCTTAGGACCAGCTCCGCAGCATCACATCCGGTCCTAAGAAGTCGCAAGAGGATTAAAAACCGGTTTTGTCTCTCCGGTCGTACTCAGTTGCAGAGTGAACGAGCCTTTAGAGGAACAATAATTAACGAAAGAGTTTCAGCCAATCTCTACCTGTTAGGGAACCAATGTTTTGAAGCTTTCTCAGCCTCTTTTCGCGACGAGACTATGGCTATGGCCATTGAGGTGGTTGGGTAAGCCTCAAAACTTTGTGTCCCTGGGATTTAGAGCTTGGCTAGAAGCCTTTTTTTCTCAAATTAAATATTCATTGTAACATTAGCTTTACAACGCTTTTTTTAATGAGCCATTTTATAAATAAAAACAAATAGCGAGCGGCTCTGATCGACAAAGGAAAGGTTCAAGCTAGTCCTATTCTCATACACTAATACAAAACTTCCCATCTAACCTTCACAATAATCCTCACTTAAGCTAAACGCGAACGCAGCATTGACTCTTTTCTCGCACTTTATTAAGATAAGTTATCGTCTTACACCAAATATTTTTCCCTAGGTAGTATATCACATATATTCGCGTCCTACAAGAATAGTTCTAATCAAGCTCTATATATACCAAGAAAAAAACGAAGTAACAACAAAAAAATGTAAATTATTGTCTACGTTTGCATCGCACTTCATTCATCAAGCCCCGACTTTAAAGAGGCGTACATTAAAATAGAAATAAAGATGGGGGTAAATAGATGACCAGAAACGACGACAAAAATATTGACCTCATCTAGCTGCCCTATTGCAGTAAAAAGAAGAACAAAATAAGAGAGGAAGACAGAGATGAATGAAAGAAAAATTAAAAAAGGAAAGTTATTCTTGGTTAGCTGTCTAACTGGCGGTGCAGAAAACAACATGAAAGACAAAAAAGATAAAGATATCATGTTCTGGCAATAGTGCTAAAGAGAATCGATCGATCCGTAAGCCAGACCACGTATAAAAGCGAAGGTGCGATAAGGTTTCGTCGCTAAGCTCGCCGAGGGAAAGTCACACACTGCCAAGTCTTTTTCTATCGGCTCGAGCTTGCTCTGCTGAGTCCGAGCCCGCTCCTTTGCCAACAACCAATCAGAGGAAAGTCCTGGGTAGCGAAACGGGTCTTGTAGCACTCCGCAAACAGACAATCTCCTCCGGTGCCACCTCCTTTCGAAGAGCTCAATTTGGGGAGCGGCTGTGTGCTTTGCAACAACCCGCCCATGCTCAATCAATTCCCCAAGACAACGAGATGGGTCGGACAAAGTGCCAATTCAGACCCGGAAAAAGAGAAACGAAAAAGAAAAACAGATATCCGACTTCTTCAGTTGGTTTCTGAGAGCTTCGAGACAGCCAGCGTTCGTTCTACAGAAGAAAAAAAGACGCCATTGTTTTTTGTTTTGTTTTTGTTTTGTGCATATTTGAACGCGTTCGCGATAGATGTTCGCCTTTAGCGCAAACTTGCTGCTTTTGACACCATTTTGTCGTTGCACGCGCAGCCACAGCATGGTGGGATGCAAGGAGTGTGTCCCGGGACGGTTTGTAGTTGCTGAAATCGGGTATCTCTCCCAGCGGCTGAAATCCCTCCAATAGGGATTTTCTGGTCGCATGACCGGCTTCACGGGGAAAGGTACCTAGAAAAGAAAACTCCTCGCCAACCATTTTCTGCTACGTCGTCGAAGATAGCTTAGCTTCCAAAGTGATGCAGCTCAGTGCTGCTGCGAGAGCATTATGGGTAGGGGTGTCGCGAACTTTTGTCGAACCTCGATTTTGACGTCGAACCTCCAGGTTCGAACCTTCGACCTTCGACTAAAGTTGGAAGACGTTCGACTTATGGACAGTGTTGCCACTGCTTCTATAGACGAATATTTCGAATTTTGGGAAACAGATAATTTAGAAAGTGGTTCATTTTATACTGTATAAACTGGTTACTAATGTTTACACCATATAAAATCGAAAATATGCGCTTTTTTCATGCTTTCGTTTGTTTTTAATGTGAACCAGTGATGCCTATACACCCAACAAATATTCCACTTCTCCTGTCAAGTAAAATCAACTGTCTTTTTTGTTTGTCTTTTTCATTTTTGCGCTTGCGCACAAAAGTCGAACTTCAGTCGAAACTCTGTCGAACATCACGCTAAAAGTTCGAAAAAGTCGAACTTGGTCGAACTCGAACCTGGGCACGTTCGCGGCATCCCTAATTATGGGTCCCTCTTGCGCCTCGTTCGCACGCGCTCTCGTGCGAAAGAGAAGCCCAACGAAGCGACGCGCAAGTAGCATTGACAGCGTTCGAGCGCCGTGCAAGCTGCGGCAGCCTTGACTATGCAGGACAGAATAGTTGCCGCCGAAACAGGCGAACGGCTCCCGTAAGTCCGTCCTCGCTTCGTTTATTCAAGTCCGCGTTTGCGCGCAGAAAGAAGGTGAACTTGGCTCGAGATCGGCTCGGGTTGCGAATGACCATCTCGTTGACCGAATGACCATTCCGTGACGTCTAGGACTTCGCGCTCAGAATCTCAAATAAATCTCTCGCCGTCAATATTGCTCTAAATTTTTTTTTCACGTAAATTTTATTTTTTGACACAAATGTCTCGAATTTCTAACAGACTGTTAAAAAAAAAAGTAGGTGTTTTTTTTAAGGCTGTTTGTGTAACTAAGTTATAAGAGGATAGCTTTTTAAACCAATTCGGAATGTTGTAATTGATCGAGTTGAATCCGCTGACTTCATTTTTCGTGTACCTCAAAGAGTTGCGTTTGGTTGATTTCTTACCTTAATTTACGTCAACTATTTCGGAACGCCGATTATTTTTTGGGTAATATCGCTTTTTAACCGGGAGATAGTCAGATGGATCCATTGTCATATTCCTAGAAAATATTTCCACGAAACTCATTGCTTGTAGAGTGGGAGTGGTGACAATTACGTCTAGTCAAAACAAGTTAACATTATAATACAAAGTAACACGATTTCAGTCTAGGACCTGAATCGCTTTTATTGCAAAAGTGAGATTACAACTATTAAAATGAGCTTACGTTCTCAATGCGTTCCCGATGCGTACTAAACTTTAAAAAAAACACTAAAAACGGCATACTGCTAGCTGCCACACACTAGTAATCATAATCAGGCGCATACAAAATGACGACTTTAATAGAAACAGAGACGTAACAGTCATCTCCAATTGAATGGTATTGAAAGGAGAAACGAGCCCCTCAAAGATTAATTTGAACATTAGGGTAATATTACTACTTTACCACATTCGTGTAAG
The DNA here is from genome assembly GCA_037355805.1 of Ixodes ricinus. Lineage (NCBI taxonomy): Eukaryota > Metazoa > Arthropoda > Arachnida > Ixodida > Ixodidae > Ixodes > Ixodes ricinus. The sequence goes on from JAZHYW010046454.1 coordinate 22,391, forward strand.
TTACGCGCAAACAAATGTAGAATACTTCAGCGAAGAAGCTGGTGTCACAATTTTCGAAATGCACACATTTCCTTTTTCAGTCGTGTTTGTAGAGATATGATTTGCAAATGACACGAAAAGCAAAACCTTTGGCAAACCTACTTGCGTATACAATATGCGTGATTATATTTGCAATAAGACCCGCGAAAAATATTTCCATTAAAAAACAAAGCGGAAAAACAGTCATCCTTTCAGAAAAAAATAACAACACACGTAGTTCATACTTTAACGAAGAGAAAAAAAGCTTACAGTGCCGAATTTAAGATTAGAATACGAGTGAAGGCGCTAGAAAATTGGCGTGCCTACAAGCTCCGCGCTTTCGATGCAAATTTTGTAGGAAAACAAACTGAAACATTGCGCCGCAAAACACTCCACACAGAAAGTGAGCAAACATACAAATATCTCGAGCTTCCAAAAAAAAAATAATTCACAGAGAAGCAAATATCTATATGAAAAGAAAAGCGAATCAAAACATCTTAAACGGGACGAACAAAAATGTGATTCGTTGCTCCGTAAGGAAACTCCGCATTACAAACGACGAATCTCCCGCGGAACTCGAAAGCTAATAATGCGGTTTCCCATTTTCTCTTGCTCATATATCTTCAAGCACTCTATTTTTAGCTTCCCTTCTTCGAGGAGACATTCAGCAAGAGTCAGTTGTGTCGACTCTGCCCGCATCCCGTACTCAATGGAGGGACGATACTATCGCGACAATGCGCCCTCCGAGCGATATCGAAGCCCGCAGTTCATTCCACTAAAAGCGCGCGTAGATGTTGCTTCGAGTGTACCGTCCCATCGGTGCCATCTTTGATCACCCTTACTATTATTTTTTATCGTTTCCTAGCCAATTTCTTATCCATCGAGTCATTGCATGTCTCCCTCTTCATGCCGTCTGCGAGTTGGATTGCTTTGTTGGGTTACCGAAGTCGCCAAACTCGGTTCCTCGCGAATCCAAACCCCGAATCCCGGTAACGTAATAAAGTTTCACAGTCGAGGGCCCAGTCGTTCTAATACATACGTCGCCGAGATCGACAAATATACTGGTCAAACAGAGAGCGTTGATTTGCCACAAGCGCTGAGTTAGCGTTTAAACGAACGCCGGTGTCCACTCAGGGCCTTCGGAGTGGCTCAGTTATGTTTTTATTCCTATTACATTGTTTTCTTTCGGGCAGGGTCCGAAAAAGGGGCCATGTGCGAAAGGCTAAGAAGTATGACGAGGCATTGGTCCCATACAGTTCAGTACTTACAAAAATGGACAGAGAAAAAATTGCATTCAGCTTTAAAGTTACAAACTCAAACAAAGTTATAATACGATATATAAATAACACGAAAACGAACGAGGCAAAATGCACGAGATAACAGGAATGATTGAATATATGAACCTTAGCAGATAACTCAAAACCTCTAACAACACCAAGAGCAAAAACGTCTTACGTAATTTCTTTTATATATTTAAAATACAATCTGGTTAACATTGATTGAATATTGACAACGGTGCTTAGCAGTGCCCCGCATTCCTTTTAAATATCGTAAAGGAATGTGTCACCGACGTTCGAAAGTCGACACGGAGCGAATCCACGCAGCCAATAGGGTTGTAAAAGACAGATAAGTGATGAAACGGCAGCTGTTTTCTTTCTTTCAGGTTCGTATTTTTTTTGTGGGGACGCCGTTTAGGCAACAAGAGGGCGCTGCGATCTCCAGAACTAAAAACAGAGATAAAAAGGAAAGCCGTTTACAACTTCTGTAACGCTGATTGGAGATGCAGCTCTGAGAGGAGAGAGGAAGGAGTAACTCAGGGAGGGTATACCCTCCTCCTCCTTCTCCCCTCATTCTTCAATGTCCTTTGGGGGGGTCATGTGACCCCAGGGGAGTCATGTGACTTGGGGGTCACGTGGCCTGGGGGGTCACATGACCTCGGGGGAGGGTCACATGACCTCGGGGGAGTCACGTGACCTCAGGGGGGTCACATGACCTGGGGGTCACATGACCTTGGGTTACCGCCGACGGCGACGGCGATGCCACCTCAAGCCGGAAACGGCGCCTAAGAGCTGCGCTCTAAAAAAGGAGCATCTCTAATACCTGTGGAGAGCGCTTTGCACTGTATCGGCGGATGCCCCTTGCGCGCAAATGCGTCGCAAGTGCGCATGCGTTGCTTTGTTGCGTGGCAAGAAGTAAAGCGTGCGGACACGCGGAGACGCTTGCAAACGATCAGCGCTTGGAGCTCACACCATCGTGGTGTTCGCCGTGTTTTCATATGTGTTCTATCATCGCTGAACCAATCATAAACAGAAAGGCCCGGTGACTCGAGCTTTGGACGCTGCTTGCTTGGTCCCATTCCCTCGAAGCGTCTCCTGCGTTTGGACTTAAGCCGTAACGAAATATAGTTCACTAGTTTTTCACAAGTGCACAGTAGTGCCGTGCTAAAAGCTTTTTTTTTTTTTTAATTTTAGCTAACTTCAGCGGTACCTATTTTTATTTTATTTTTACGTAAGACTTTTTTTAGCTATAACCAGAGTCCCAGCTTGCCTGATTCCGAGACAAGGGATCACTAATAGTGTAATACATGTGCGTTTTATTATTAACCTCATCTAAGAAGTAAAATACTGCGTGAAGAAAGCGAATCTAAAAGTCTATTGAAGCTGTATTGTATTTCCTTATACAAGGCATGAAGTATGAACGTATTTAAGGATTAGCAGGCTAAATATATCCGTGACCGTACTTTTTCTCTCACTCTCTTTTTTTCTCTTGCGTGCACAGGAAGCTTGAGAAGCCATTCGAAGGCGCCTGAAGCCAAATAATGCCATTGTAGTCGTCTTGTCTCCTGGCAACGAGAATGAACGTCTGTTTGCCTGGCTCGTCAGTTGCCTGCCTCATCTCGTTACAAAAATTGAATAAATACGGATGTCTTCAATTATGTGTCTATGTGTTTGTGTTTGTGTGTGGAGATGGGAAGGGCGTTCTGTAGCTGCATGATTTCTCAAATTGTATACGTATTGCGTCGGCCTCTATACCTCCTATCCCTGAAGTCACGATATATGCTACACTTCATTATGTGACTTGAGGACATCTAGAGTCCTTAAACATAGCTTCGGTTTATTTAGTGTTTGAAACTACCTCCCCCCTCTGCAATTCATCAAATTTTGAGGCAGTCAAAGTGTAACAAACTCACCACGATATTTTTCAGTTGGATGTTTTGCAGAGAGAGTTTGTCCCCTGGATATACCATGGGGCAAAGTAATGCGCTCGGAGGATAGAGCTGGATTAGAGAAGGTGAGTCGTATGCTTCCCTTGTGCTTAAGTTGACGCGTACACGCATGCGCACACAGACGAACACACACACGCACAAGCACACACACACACACAAACAAACAAAATTCTAGCATGCCTTTTTCTTTTGGCGAAGCCTGCGGATAACTAATGGCAGCAATCTTCTCAGCGACGCTTTCGAAATACAACGCATGCAGACATACGCTCTGGCGCAATCGTGCAAGCCACGCCGACACCCTAATCAATGGCGTGTTTTACTTCCGCGCGTCCATTAACGCAAAGCATTAAGACGATAAGAGCACTATAAAGGCCCGATCACACAGGAGCGTTTTCTTACGTTTACATACAAGTCACCCCCGCGTCCGTGCCTCGAATGTCGCGTGCATGTCTACTCCTTCAACTGGATGTCATGCTTCATACGAAGTATAGGGGACATTCACTGGACGCTCGACGTAAACTGATGTCAACGTTTCGTAGCATGACATGAACGTCAGAACGAGCTGCCATGAACAGCCTGGACTAAGGAGCCGGCATATGCGCTTTGCATGGTGTGGAGTCATCCGCACGTTGTACCACACTGTTATTTTACTTTTTGTTCGGAAGCTCGCCGTGCAAGCAGCGCGTCCCAGCACGCGTCTGTGGCGCTGACTGTGCTATGGCCGCCATGTTGTATATTCGCCGATGTACATGTATGTTCTCCGTGAGCACGTGCTGTCGTGAACCGATGTACACATTGCGTAACATCAACCAGAACGTAAGGACATTGACGGCGCCTGCCTGAACTAGGGTGCCTTCATGTGCGCTTTGAGGCACTCTAGCCTGAACAAGAAGGGAGCGCGAAGCGGTTTTGTATTTTGAGTAAAACCACTGAAATCGTCTTCATTTGGCCTCCGGGATGACGAATATCGAGATTTGTTTTCATTTTTTTTTTCAATTTAGTGAACGGAGGCTTTAGGAACTAATTTTCAAGGTACCGCCGAAAACCCCTCCTTCCACGAGCGTTATGTCATAAGAGGAGTTTTCGGAATCTCCGCTCTCGCGCATCTTAAGCGCCTATCAATTAGCTATGCACGCGCACGCGCAGTCTTGCTATTTTCAAGAAGGTCAGAAAGGGACGTCAGGACTGGTGTCAGTGCGGGAGAATACGCCAGGCAAGCTTGCAATGGCACGCGCTGTCCACACGAGCGACACGCGCTTGCATGGCGGCCGCAGAGATCCTTTGTATGACGAAACGACTTGTCGTAGGTTTTCCGTGTTTACTCGTGTTCGCTACATCTTTGGGGAAAACACGTGATATTCAAGATTCACGGGATAAAAGTCCTCCAGAATTCACCTCCAACTCATCTTTATTTTCAAGAACCTCTTTAGTATTTTATTTTACTTGTCAAGACATCGCCTCTTGTCATACCTTATCCAAACCCACGTCATAACTTTGTCCTCTTTTTCGTGGCGACCCTCGTCTACGGACATCCCCTTTTCCCTGACCTCACGTCCCCTATTTTCCTTCCTAACATCCTGACATTCCTTGTCACTGCACCTTTTTTTGTCATAACATGCACCTTCTGTCGTAGCATTCTATTTGGCACGACATTCTCCATGTCGCGACTTCTTTCATGGAACTCTTCCTCTCTAACCCCCTTTATAAATGTCAGCGTTTAGTATTGTTCTCGTGTTGCGTTGATTGTTCTTTTATATATCTGTAAGCCCATTCCCTCGTTATAATACCCACTCCGGTCTCGTAGGAAAAACAAACGATGATTGATGACGCTGATGATGTCAGAGTCCCCTGTGTCGTGACATTCGGACGTCCCCCTTTTCCCTAAAAAAGCGCAAACTTCAAACATAAAAAAGAACCGTCCGCTCGTCTCCGGTTTAGAATCATGGGAAAGCGTGCTGACTTAGATTCTCAAAATAAAACGCAAGCAGACAAAAGGTTCAAACAAGGCACAAAAAAAAAACACGTTGCCCGCGTCGGTTGTGTCTTCTACATCTTTTGTGGCTTCTTGTACCTTAAAGCTCCTAAACGTAGAGTTCCTCCGTCAGCACAATTTACCCTAAACCACAAAAAAATGAAGTCATTTTGGTATTTTTGGTGTATTCCACTTTAAGCATAGGTCACGTTACGTGCTCAACTGAGCGTCTCAAGTAGCGATTCAGTAGGGAGAAGCTCAGAGATCCGCGGCACCACAAAGCTCGTCTTCCCGACTTCCTTTCTCTCCCGGGGAACATCGCGAGCGAATCATCCGAGTTTCGTCTGATGGCTCTTAAAGCTGGTTGCGTAACCGCACAGGGACGGACTTGCACACAAAACTCCTCCTCCTACACACGAAAAAAAAAAATTGAGACTCCAGTGAAGAAATAAGTTTCCCTCCACAGACGCCGCCAGGATCGTCGTTAGAGGAACCCCCCCCCCCCCCCACACACACACACACACCACTACTCTCAAGCATGCTGCTACCGGTTCTGCATTGTTTGACATTAACAACACTTGCGGTGTGTGTGTGTGTGTGCGTGTGCTATCGTCACGGCGCTTGTTTTCTTTGTGCGTTTGTTATGATGCTCCGCGGTTAAAGCACTCATTCGCATGGAATGCGCCGGGACTCTAAGCTATTTTTTTCCCGCGCGCGATTGGTTTAGCCTGCGATCACAACCCCACAAAAGCGACGAGGGCAGTGACGATGCACTTTTTGCGGCACTCGATTGGTTCCATCGAGCCGTCGTCGCGTCGGCAGCGGTAGGAAAACATCTAAAACGGAGTGTGTACTTATGGGCTTTCCCGATACAAGCGAAAGCTGCCATACGTTAATATTTATTAACTCATTCGCACACATGTAGTACGTTCTTTGCTGCGTCGTTACGCGCGCACATCAAGCGGGAAGGAACAAAAGAGGATTGCAGACACTCATTTTGTATTTATATAAACTTTGAGAATACAAAGAGAAGTAAACATAACGCGTCGTTCTCGACCTTGCTACGCCGGGGCCGATGGAATCAAAGAGGCTAACGCTAACCTCTCGGTGGAAACGGGTTCTTCGTCGAACAGCGAGCTCTGCTTTCCAGCCGCTCGAGTGGAGACCGACTCATCTCTTTGACGCCAGGTCACTGTGGGTGCGCTGCTGTCGGCAGTGCGCACACGCGTTGCCTACACGAGGTGTTGTGGGCATGCAAAGGCTTGTGTGTAAACGCTGTGCTGGGGTATAGGGTGAGAAGTAAGAATATTTAGCGAACGCGGGCACGCGTGCACGGATGAGCAAAAAGACGCTGGTAAGCGCGCGCACACAGTTTTGAAACATTTAACGCGCTATAAAACAAAATTGCAAACAAAATACCGTTTTTTTTACGAGCTTCGCGGATTTTGTAAACGGTCAGAGCTAAGCATTAGTCACCCAAGGTGAACTGCGCAAAACAACAAACAATGTTAGCGGAGTACAGGAGGCAAAACCTACGAGATAAAAATGCAATCTCAGAAGCCGACGATTTCCACGTCGAGATTGAAGAAAGAATAAACAAGTAAAACTATGACGACACAACAGCATCTTTCAACTTCAGTCTTGGCCCGAACCAACACGCTCTTTGTTTCTTTAGTTTTCACGTCCAACGTTCAGACTTCAGAGGTGCGGGAGTAACTGACCGTTCCGAACAAGAAGGGGTAACTGTAGCGTACGAATTAAGCTTCTAACAGTTATGTCCATTAAAGCAATCAAAAGCTTTTTTAATGCGAATAGCATTCTTTGGATACTTCACGCACTTTTCGTCTATGTATCTATCTATTGTCTATCCATCTGGCGTATCTAACCTCTTACGCCGCGGGTCGATAAATAAGTCAAAAAGACCGGCGACCGGCTGGGATTCGAACCGTTGTACCCTTTGATCAGCAGGCAGACGCGCTAACCACAGAGCGTATCGAAGGCAGTCAGTGTCAACGCACTCTAAACGCGTTGTTCGACCTATCATACGCCGCCATCATGGAGTCATTGCGCATGTCACAGTGACCGGTGCGCGCCTTGCGCACACCAGCGAGGGCTCATTCCGTTTTCGTGAGGCTGCCAGACACGGCCGCTAAATGGGGCTCAGCCCTCTCGCAAACGCGCTCGGGAGAGGGTGATGAATATTAAGCGAACGCGGCTCACGCGTGCACGGATGCGCAAAGAGACGCTGGTAAGCGCGCGCACGCAGTTTTGAAAGCATTGTAAAGCGCGTCTATAACAAAGATTACAAACAAATACCGTTTTGTTTACGTGTTCCGGATTTTGTAGACGTCAGAGCTGAGACAGCCACGCAAAGTGAACTGGTCGGTACCATCTAGCAGTGTTTGCTGCGTACAGAGCGCAAGCCTACGACATACAAATGCCATCTCTGAAGCCGACGATATCGCACGTCTGGGCTGACGGAAGAATAGACAAGTGCGACAGGGCTGACACAACAGCATCTTTCAACTTCAGAATCGCCTCGAACGAGCGGGCTCTGTGTATCTTGAGTGTGCACGTCCAACGCTCAGACTTCAGAGGCGCGCAGTAACTCCGACAGTTCCGTTATGAATGCGGTAACTGTACGTACGAATTAAGCTTTTAGACAGTTATGTCCATAAAGGATGGATTCTAAAGCTGTCTTTTTAATTTCTCCGTAATTTTACCGTCACTATGTATTTGGTTTTCCTTCCGTTTCCATCTGCAATCAATAATGCAATAGTTTATTCATTGCACTCGAGTGAATTCACACCAGGCGTGCAGGCTACCAAAAGTGGAACATTAACTAGGTAAGTACTCCCAATGTTTTGTTAGTAGTACCGAGTTTTTTTTCCTCGTTACTTTTTATTTCAAAATTTAACAAAGTGTCAAAGAGATTGGGCTAGTTGGTCCCTACTAATTAAAAGGTTTAAAAAGCGCGAACAAAACGAGGCCAAAGAAGACTCGAAGGCTACAGGACAGTTGAGAGTTAGCGCCTGTCCTGTTGTCTTTGTGTCTTTTGTGTCCTCGTTTTGATCGCGCTTTTTAGTTTTTTTCTTAATTTGACAAAGTACTTATTTAAACCAAGCTAAAGACCTGTCCGCATTGCTGTAAAAACAAAAAAATGCTGCCCAAGGCTCGAAATGTACTTGAATAAATGAATGGACGGATGAACACGGCTGATCAATCTTCATCAGGAAGCGGTTTCCACCCGACCTAGCCAGTGCTTTAAATTCCAAATATTTCCAGTAACGAGCGACGTCTGACGGCTTGTCCGCGAAACTAATAATGCAAAACAACCCGACAGTATTCTACACGTTAACACGCGTAGCTGTCGTGGCGTAGGAATCAATTTTAAGGCTTGTTTCCAGCTCACCACCCTAGTTTTGTTTTTATTTACTTGTTTTTTTTATAGTTTTACTCGTTTTGTTATTGTTAGTTGTAGTATTTGTTTGTGGAGACTCCGCATAAGTTTTAGGACCCGCTTTTCGTCAAACGTTTCGAGCCTCTCTTGCGAACGCTCTTTCGGCTTCTCAGTCAGAGTACTATACTATAGAGCGCGGATATCCTAGAGACCAACTCAACTCACTCACGTCACGCCCCTGCGGTGGCACTGCTCTCGGTACTGCGCGCCCCTGTTATTCGCTAAAACGTCGATTCGCTAAAACGTCGCTGTTCGCAAAAATGTCATTCGCTGATGTGGTATGGACCCGTCGATGAAACATCGCACTGTCGACGCAATGATTTGTCCATGAAACGTCGTTCGACGAACTGATTGCCACCGGTTCAGGTGTACTAGACTCTCGATCGAGGCGTACAACTATTTCGGGTCTGCTAGGAACTGGTTGAGCGCTGTGCGCGCGAATATATCGGGAGTCTTTCGTGTCGGAAATTTATTTGCACTTTTTTTACGCCACAGGCTCGGTACGAGGCTATAAGCTCTGGACGCCTCAAGGTGCCGCGTTGTGCGTCGTCGGAGCCAAGGTGATGCGGACGCAGCGGGCAGGCTGCTACACCCCACGATGCCCTATGGTTGTAGCGAGCCACCGAGGAACTATTGGGCGGCAACCTGTGTGTAAGCACCGTAGGAACGAAGTCCGGGTGGTCTGGATCAGATGACGGTTTCCCCACGCGTACGAGGGACTCAGTGCTGGGAACAGACTGCACAGGAAGCTGCGCACTTACCTTTAATGGAGGCTTGCCACACAAGCGGTCGTCCGTGCGAGGCGACCATTTTTTTGCAACGCAGATTACCCATTTTCTGCGTCCATCAGCGTCCGCTGGGTACTTGTCGAAGCTTATTTCACTATTTTTGCGGTACCTTTTGGCACAACCAGCAGCCACGCGGATTTGCGGCATGCCAAAAAAACTGCGTCGCACATGCAAAGCGCCCGCTGTTTTGCCCACCCTGGCCCGTCTGGCCGATCCGCGCGATCGCAGCGCCGCCACAACTCAGTGACCGCCAAGCTGAGACTGCGGTGAAAGCTACGTCCTCGTTGGACCAGTCACACGCCTCTCTCTTTCGCGACGTCATCACGCTCCCGCCCATGCCCACACGCAGAGAGCCGGGTCACGTGATAAGAGGGAGGCGGCTGATTGATCCGGCGTACACACAGCTCCCACTGCAGTTTCAGCTTAGGGGTGAACGGAGTATAGCTGAGTGCAGCTCAAGAATACGGTGTACTAAAAATCTATATTCATGTATACATTACTAAGAGAGCAAGACGCATAAAAAATTATACCAAACAAGCAAAAGAAAAGTAGTTTAAAAAACATTGCGCGAGGCAAACGCTTATAATGCTGCTTGCGCCCGACGGTGCCACAGAAAAATGGCGACAGCGGAAATCGAAAGCAGAAGAGTATGTGCACGCGCATGCGCAAAAGCCCTCAGAAAATTTATTTCTTATTTCTTATTTAGTTATTTTGTTTGGCGATGTTACGGGTGATCGAATCTGTTTCGTGAGGAATCTAGAAAACAATGACGCGTCAGACAAATCTCAGCGCGCCTGCGAGTGAAACCTTGTTAATTCCAGGCCAAGGCGTTCGTTAGTTTCAGAACCAAAGTCACCATCTGTTGTCTCTGGTTTTCTTTTTGCAAGTTTTTGTAACATCGCATTTATCCGTGCTTCGCGTAAATAGAGCGACAAAAGCCCGAGAGTGTAGCTGACGTTCTTTTGCAGACTTTGTCGACACGAAACAAATCTTCGACGTTTTGGAGCAGCGCGGCTTTCTTTGATCGCAAACGCTGTTCATATTAAGCCGCTCAAACAAAATACCTGGAAGCGCGAGTCGCTTATTTACTTCGCAATACTTCCACAAAGTTGTCACTGCGAAGAATTTCAAAGTGAAACGAAGCATATTAACTGTAAGAAAGGCATAAAAAAAACGGTTGAGCTTAGTTGGTACTGGGACTATTCTCGAACTAAACTCACAACCCAAATACGAGAGATATGCGCATTTATGTGATGAGTGGAATTTCTATAAGAGTTAATGAGATCACAAAATACGAAGAAGCAAAAAATGTCGAAGGTTGATGTACGATTTGTGCCGACATCATTGCCCGCTATCTAAAAGTCAACTTTGTATGTTCTCAAACAATCGCATTCCCTTAAAAAAAAAGCGTCACGGCAATTATGTAAGCATGAATAGCTCAACTAAAACTCTGAGCATTGAATATATTTTTTTCAAGTTGATTGGGTCTGTACCGCTTTTTATATGTTCAACCAGACACGAAAGTATACTGCTCTAGGACGGACGGAGCTTGATGCAATACGAGCCGCGTACTTTACTCACGTATAGTCAATTACTGTATTTAGAAAATAACGACCTCCTTTTTAATCCCCAACATAGATTCCGGAAAGCATACTCTGAAACACAGGTAATGGCATTTCTTCATGACATTCACGCAGGCTTTATACAAACATTCAGACTGACGCCATTTTTCTCGACTTTTCCGAAGCATTTGATAGGGTCCTTCATCAACGTCTTATATTAAAACTTACCGAATTTAAAAACGAGCCCACTATTGTAAAATGGATGTCTACGGTTGTGACTAACCGCACTCAGTACACCACCATTAATATTTCTGAATTCCCCTCGTGCGCGGTAACCTCAGGTGTCCCCTAGCTAGAGCAGTTTGCTCGGGCCCTGACTCTTTTTAATCCACATTAATGACATTCACGAGAACATCTCGTCATCACTTCGTTTGTTTGCAGATGACTGCGTAATTTACAGGCCCATTCTCTCGCCCGACGATCACCATATCTTGCAAACAGATATTTAAAAAATATTATTCAATGGTGCAGTAAATGGCAGATAACCCTAAATTTCGACAAATACAATTTTTTTATCGTTTTCTTTTTGTGCTATTCTTAGACCGCTTTCTTACCATCTTGACGCCTCCCCTATCAGCGTTTGCAGTTCATATAAATATATCAGTACTCATTTAACATCTCACCTTCCATGGACGTCTCACATCAATAATATAGTCGCTAACGCAAACCGTTCTCTCGGCATTTTGCGCCGAAACCAGAAACCCGCAACACCAGATATAAAACGACTAGCATATTTAACTTTAGTTCGGTCTAAGCTTGAATTCGCTTCTTCTGTATGGTGCCCTTGGCAATCTTAACTAGTTATAAAACCTGAATCCATCCAAAACAGAGCTCTGCGCTTTATTTTTGTTTTCTGATTACTCACCATTCACAAGCATATCTGGATTGCGCTAAACTGCTAACCTTCACACACTTTCATTAAGGCGCCCAGTCCCCCTTCACCGAATCGTTCACCATAACATGCCTCTGAATCTATGCTTTTACCCCCGTGGCAGATTTTCCCACGCTTTAATCACTCCTGTAAGTTGCGGCCTATTATTTTTTCCTAACTACTTCATACAGTAATTCAACTGTCCCCTTGGCCATCAACGATTGGAACATACTACCAAACGACATTGTCACCATAACTGACATACAAATTTTCTGCCTCTGGAACCACTTTTATTTCTGCGTTATCTGACGAAATCCTTCTACTGTGTTAAGATTGCGTAAAAATTTGTTCGGTTGGAAAAAAAACAAATAGAAATGTACCGCTCCCTCGTGTAATGCCCTAAGGGCCTTCAAGGATAATAAATGATGATGATGATAATGAACTGATATTGAAGAACTTATTTTGGAACCAGAACGTTTGGCTTGGAGGTGACATTGCTTGATGTTACGCTTCAAAAACTAAAACTAGTGTCTGAGAACTGTTAAAAACGTGCCTTTTGTTGTTATTGCTGTTGCTATTTCTTTTTGTTTTATTTTTTGCTTGCACAATAAAGCTTATTTCATATCGCTAGGGGGCGAACATTTGTTCTTAAAGCAATGAACGAGGTTTTCTAAGAGCCATTGTTGCCCCGTAAACATTGCGGGCATCTAATAACAAACAAACAAAAAGAATAAACCTTAATCAAACCAAATTAAGACTTCGTTCGAAAATGATCAAAAAGCACGGCTTTCCACTAAAGCAAGTTGCCTCGCAGTAAATCACCATTGGCTTGCAAAACATGTTTCATCTGACATCGTCTACGTGCTAATGTTCATTCGATTTCCGCTAAAAGGATAATCCGAGAATGCTGAGGTAATAGACTTCCAATAGGCAGAGCTAAAGAGATCGTATGACGACACTAAAGTGATATTCCTCACGCGATCGATACAAAACCAATTATCGTAGCTTTCGCTTATATATTTCTGCATGAGAGCCCGAGGTTGGGGCTGGGGGGGGGGGGAGAGATTTTAAGTCACGAAAGCTTTTCAACAAAGAATGTCGTGGACAGACTCTTCGTGGGAAGAAAACAAGGCTTTCTTCTTTTGAATGTTTATGTCAACATCCTGGAAAAAAAGGGGGGGGGTATTTTATTATTACAGATATCGTTCCTAAATGCATATATTTCTGTGATAAAAAAAAAACAGGCGGTAATATAATAAAATATAGGTGACCTCTTTTGAATTGGAACAAACTTCTGAGATAGTGGGTGGGCAACAACACGAGTGTTAACTCCTCGGTTGCGTCATGCCTTCTTGTTCACTGAATTTGCCCTATGCGTTGCACATGCACCAGACGATCTTTCAGGAGGAATTCTAATAAAACAAAACTCTCCGGCCCAAGCTAGAATCAAAACATGTGGTTCGGGCAGTGAACCTCGCTCTTTCATTTCAACCCTCGGTCATGCTTAGCGGGATATTCCTGGAGTTCTGGGGACGATATAAGAAAGAATCCTGAATGGCAAAGAAGATTTTTACGACAACCGTGTTTGCTAGACCCATTGTAAACATCGCCGAAGAGGCAGTAATAACCAATCTAGAAGGTTCAGAGACCGGTCTAAAAGAATCACTTTTAATTGGATGTCCCAACTTTACGACAAGAAGGGCCAGTCAATGATCTTATATGCTACCATGCAAGTATAAATAAAAAAATAAATTGAAAATAAAACTATCTTGTTTGAAAAAAGCTACCTCGAATTTCTGGGGGTTTCTTCGTTTGTACATACGTTTCTTCATTGGCAGACAAAAATGGCAACACACATGTAAGTGCTTATTGGAACACCAGCTCCAATACCGCCCTTCTGTGCGCTGCCATGTTAATTAAATGAGCTTTGAAACTTGTTCAGGTAATGCGAAACACCTCGCACCTGCGGAACATCGGACGCCGTTCATTCCTCCACAATCCAGCGACTCGACATTTTCCACCTGGATGATAAGAACAGGGAAGGTGCACTATATTTCGCTGGTAGCTTCCCGCCTATACTCAGATGTCTGATTACGCGAACAAATTACTTAAAATAAATACGGGTGTGCGAATAATATTTCAAGTAAAAAAAGCTGATTCATTTGTAGCCTTCGCAGTGCCAGGAAGAGCAATGACAGTTTTGCAGTTCGCAGTTTGGAAAACTAGAGATTACACTGTTCTATTTGATTTAAAGTAGTATTTATTTATTCATTAATTCACCTACTTTCAAGACCCGAAGGCATTACAGAGGGAAGTGGGCTAAAACGTCTGAATAGCACACATAAAAACAATGTAGGCAGGATAACACATATAAAGAAAACATAGTTACCCAAGACCAAAACAAAATCAGGAATATCATCTTTAAATTCAGCGCTCTCGGTGATGGGGACGATAAGCTCGAGAAGGCGATGGAAATCCAGCGATACCATGGGTAGGAAACACTGATGGAAACGGGATGATTGATAAGGGGGGGGGGGGGATACGTACTTTATTTTGATGATCGACACGAGATGAGACGTAGGCTTTCGAGTTAAGCGACGCTGACGCAACGTGGCACATTCGCACATCCCTAAACACAAGGAAAAGATTGAGCTTCCGCGCCCATAAGACAAGGGGTACGCAAATGGGTCTCGCCTTTTCCTTTTTAGCTGGATACCTCTTCGTTTAAACTCGCTCGAGAAGTCATTAGATGAAACGTACGCCGGCCGCTGTGTCTTACACCGGGGACCGCCGTTCTCTGTAATCAAGGAGAGTGTTTTTACGAGGGCGGCTTCGAACGAAGCCATTTTTAAGGAAGACAGCACGCACGCGGAATGACTTGCGCCGCGTGGGTGGCAGCGGATCGGTTCAGCCACACGAAGCGAACCTTCGGTTAAACGATGGTGTGAAACTTAAGACGGATCGCCGAGAAGTTTGCCCCGTATACGCTCGAACCGTCGATTCAGATGTGTCAAGACGACTACGATAAAATCTTTCCCGAAAGGCGAGGTTATTTCGTGCAAGTCATATGGAGTTAAGGAGTCTTAGGGGAAAAAATTGTTTTCGTATCCACAGATGTCAGAATATCGGTAAATTAGTAAAGACTAAGTCCGAATTGTGTATGACTCTAACGAATATTATGCTTGTATTCATGTCAAGAACCGTAGTGATACAATTGTTGGGCCTCTCACGGAGCGTTAGTGGTTTCCTCGTCTTTATGTGGGAATATTATTTACTTGTACGTTCATTTGAAATCAGGTATTTGGTATTTTATCAGAACGACCGTACTTCAAACGGAAAAAGTCGTGGTTTTGTTTATTTCTCTAACACTCAAATATTAAAAAAAAGAAAACATTCCGCACAGCACATACACTATGTGCAAAACTTGTTATTTTTAGGGCCAGACTGTTGATACGGAAAAGCGGTCAGTATGTTTCAAAGTTTTTTTTTCTTAACAAATAAAAAGCGCTCCTAAGTATCATAGCAGTAAAACTTCCTCTTCTGGAGCTCAAACCTGGGCGGTAAAGTTTAATGTTTTTCACCTTTTTATGTTAGATCGCAAAAAAAAAAGTATTATGTAGTTTTCATGCTAACCGTGCCGTGCAGTGTACTTAATAAATAATCAACGCTGGAAGGCCTACTTCACACTATTTTATTGGTCCAACAACCAGCCTTAAAACTGCATCACCCTCAGGCAAAATAAACAAATCAATTTTATTCGTTGGATATCAACTATACGGAAACCTATACCCGTTTTCACCTCAAGAAAACAGTAAGTTTTGCGCATTGTTCATACGCTGCGCGAAATAGTTCTCGCCAGATTTGGTTGTCGGAGGCACAGGCGATGCTTTTGGCGTTTGAAACATGTACTCCTTGATAAGATAACGTGTATCCACTCCAAAATGCTACTTAATATATCTTAAATCTCCACCTAAAGGTGAAAATTAGTAATCATCCGCGAGAAGCCGGACTTTTTTTCCTACGGTTCTTGAGGTGAAAACAGGTATAGTGTTTTAGATTATTTTTACAATTCCGTGTTTTCGAATAAATACGAAAAGCTCCGAAAACCACCCGCCGCTCAAATTCGCGTCCATCCGGATTTGTTCGATAAACTTCACATTTCAAAATCCCAACCTTTGTTAAAAAAAAAAGACAATAATTTACAAATATGTTTGGTTCAGGGACAGTCAGTGATCTTGAGTAGAAGCCACTCCAGTTTCGTTTCAAATCTTACAACTGTTCACAAAAAGGCCCGTACTGTTATCTCCCTGGAGGCTCAATCAGGACAACGGGTCATTTACTTCACACACCACAACAAAAGCCACTGTTTTGATCTCAAGTTTGCAACCTACGATTTGGGCTGCCTACAGAGGGAGAGGATTTGTTTTCTAAGACTAAAACTTGTGACCTCGTGCATTCCACTGGAGAGAGCAGCTGAAAACACTTCAGCAGTTCACCCCGAGTAGCAGGAAGAGTGGTGGAATGGAATAAGAAGAAAATAAGTTTCCAAGCGACTACGTCCAGGAGTTTATTGATTTAAAAATATCCACGTCTATTGAAGCAAAAGTTCTTTTAAGAAATATGGTAAGTATAGCTAGGTTTAATTAAGGACAGTCAACACCAACGCCGAATCCGACCGGAGAAATAATAATTGATAAAAGCGAGTTGTTATGAACTTAATTAGGGCACTTTTATGTGGGAATATTTTTTCTTTCTTTTTGTATTCAATTTAAAGTAGTTGCAAACACAGCTATAATAAACTCGGAATTTTTCGAAAATTGGAAGTGTAACAAAAAGAAACTCCAAAAAAGTCCGAATGTTGGGCAACAAATAAACTCCGGAAAACAGCCACCGAATTTCACAAAAAGTAAGCGCAGAGAACACAAAATCCTGCTTATATTTAATAAAAAAAATTAATTTGAATGATCTGCTTCTACTAACATTACGCTTGTCGACTCCAAAAAAAATATCACTCATGGACGGGTTCTATGCACCGTCCCCGTACACAATTTCCGGTCTGCACGGACGTAGAGCAATTCCAAGTTCGAGCTTTATTGAAGCGCGCTTGAACCCTTTTTCATACGAGGCCCTTACAACCGCTTCTCTATAGTACTTTTCTCAATAGAAAAAACCCTGTGTTTACCCAGGCGTGTCGGCGTATTCAATCTGGGCGTGTACGAAAGTGCCTCTTGCCCCGCACACAAATATGAACGACAGACATCCGGATGTATTTATTTATTTATCTTTATTTTATGTTCGTCCGTGATGAACGAAATGGCCAGCTCGTTGAAACCCAATTCCGCCGTTGCTTCGTGCGGAGGTTTATGAGGGGAGGAACAAACTTGGACGGTGATATTTTTAAAACGAAAACGGTAAGCTGAGCACGACCCAAGTTTCGTCGGTATACTTTCAGACTCGATGTTGGGAAAATCTCTGGTAACAGATGCAAACTCCCGCCGTGCATAGTTGGAAAGGCTTTATATTTTACCAGCGCATGCAAGTGCGTCAGTCTCGTAGTTCTCGTTCCGAGCTCCCTTATACCAAGTTATACGGACTAAATACGATCAACTTTATTTTGCAGGTCGCGTCTCTCCTTTGAGCAGATCTAAAAGACGCTCCCCCCCCCCCTCTCCGAAACATTTCGGACCTGCAGAACTGCCGAAAGGCTGTCGGTTTATCACACAAATGACGTGCATAAAATGCATTCTGCGTGGCACTAGCTAATATGTCGTTTTCAGTGTCAAGCATCTACAGGTGTGGACGAAATATCGCGGGCCGGAGTCGGCCCGTGAAACTTCTCGTGCATTCGGCCCGCGCAACAATCGTGGAAAAGGCCAGAAAATTTTTTTACGGATCCGGCCCACAAATTGTTCCCGGATTCAGCACACAAAAAACATTCCCAGATCTGGTACGCGAACCAGTTACCCGACCTGAAACGCGTGACCGCAGTCTGAAGCTGAGAAACGACTTTCGCTCCAAATGTTTGCTCAATATGTGCGGTATCCTGAAGTCTGTTTTCTCTTCGAAAACGAAACGTTTTAGATGAAAGGTCCAAGGCGAGTGCTGGTCAATAATTTGTAGATTAGGTATCCAAACTTTGCGTTAGATAATAGACGTCGCAAGACGTCGCGAATACCTCTGAGACTGCCCACACCTACAAAAACCCTACTGCTGCCACAAGGTGAACGAGAAAACGTTAATCTAACTCCATAGTGACAACGCCGTAGAATTGCAAGTGCGCAATTTTCGACCAGGCTCATTCGAGGCGCCTTGGAAGTAGCAGAAGTTTTCCTTAAAATTCAGATCACTGTAAACGATGACAAATTATACAAAGGTGCGTACGACTTGTAGTTCAAGTCGACCTTTAGCATGCACAGTGCCACTCAAACTTCATGCCGCCGCTCGGTAATCGAAATATTGACCTATGAACGCCTACTCAAAACCGAATTCGTGACTGCGGCAGCTGGAATGTCTTCCGCAGGCTGGCTTGTGAGCGGGGAGACAAAATGTCACCGCGCAGTTCGAACGGTAAACCCAAGAATAGCCCAAAAGTTCTAAAATTGAACCACCTCGTGTGGTACAGTGCTCTGCATACAACCATTGTCGTATGCAGACCACTGTACCTCTCGGTTTAAATAGCCAAACATACAATCTTTTGTTACACACCATACATAGGGAGTAAAAAACAAAAACAAAAAACAGGCTACGTTTAAAACTAGCAAAACTTTTTGCGCTTCAACATGAGATCTCCCATTAGACTGGGCCATAGAAGAGAGGCCTATATATCTCCCGGTTATTAATCGTTTCTCTACGGTGCATTAAATTACGAAAAAAACAAAAATATGCACTAATGGATAGAACAATTTTATTCTAATCGTGTTGAGTGCGCGTTTCCACCGATACTTCTCTTTTCACTTGCGGTCAACATACAATTTTATACAATCTGCTTGATTACAAGTGTCCCTGAAACACTGATCACTGCGAATTCTGAAAGTGGGAAATAGCACTTACACGCATGCGATTTGGGAGCACGAGGATTGTAATTTCTACTCATACAGCATCGGCTTATCTGCTACGTGTCTGCGACCGTACTGAAGCATTCATTAAAACTATAGAGCATTACTTATTAGAGCGTTATAGTTATGCGCATAGGAGCAAACGCAAGCGCTGTGATTTTGCGTTAGCGTTGCCATTGCGTGCTTTACACTACGAGCATGCGCGCCGTCAGCCATGCGCCGATTCGAGACCGCAGTTTAGGTTCCGCGCAGGCGCCGTAGGGAACAAGCAGCGCTGACGCAAATGCACAGTGTTTGCGTTCGCTCGCATACGCAGTACTAAAACTCACTTTTGGCTTTTTGCGGATTCAAGCGCCCGCGCCATCGTTTTTTGATGCAGTCATTCTCAGTGTTTTGTATTCCTCTCACCATGCAAAACATCAATTCATTTGGAGCAATTTTTCTTCGCTCTTCAAGTAACAGTATATAGAAAACCATTCACGACTACATCGTAGCATTCAGAAAGTTACGTTGTTGAGGTTTTCCATTCACAAACATGTCATTAGACCTCAGTGACCTTCGTATTAAATATCACTCGGATTCTTGAGCAGTATCTTCTACGCACCGCTGATTCTAGCGCACGAGCAGAGTAGCACGTGAAGTCGAGTCTCAAGCACTTGCGCGCCAGACTTGACACGCTTTCTTTCACGCAGTCTAAGCTAAGACGCTGATTCTAGCAAGCCGGCCCAGGGTTAAGCAATACTGCAAAACTTGTTCCGAGTTTTTACTGACGTCATTGTATGCATAAAACCTGAAAAGATGTATATAAAATATATATTTACTTTGTTTTCTATTGATTCCTTGGGTCTGGCCAGATTTTGCACTGGGAGGTGGTGAACCATTAATGGAAGCGCAACTGATGTTGAGTGTAGTTCAAAGGAAACGTAGAATCTATTCAATTACTTCTTTCTTAGTATTTTGTTAAGACTGTCTGTTGCCCCTTAACTGGAAGACCGGTCATATATATAAATGTAAACATACTGATCCAAAGAGAAAAAAAAAAGTCCGTCGGCAAACGCAGGAAGGAGCAATTCAAGAGTACAGAAGCGTATAATAGATAAAGGAGTTTACGCATAGCCAAGAAAAAAAAAAAGATTAAAAAGGAAGAAAGCTTACCCGTAATCCACCATACTTGCGGTTCACAGAAGCGCAAAAGCCTCGCCAACCGTCCAAAGTCAAATTCCGCACGGAATCAAAGAACACAAAAAACAAGAGAAAGTCCACAGCACCACGCTTTGCGCACCCGCAGAGCCACAAAAACAGACACCTAGATTACTTCGGGAAAAAGAGATATCTCGAATATGTTTCTTTTTCTCTAACAGGTTTACAGTTAAACGCACCGCTAAAACACAGCTGGATACAAGGGCGCCAACCTCCTTTCAAACTCTATTAGCCTCAAAGAAGCAGACGACCGCGCGAGAAAAAACCGGCGACAGTGTTCCGAGCTTCGAGCGACGCCGCACACAACTCAGCCAACCGTCGCCAGCCACAGTTGCGAAGCGAACTGCGTCCGACGCTTCCCCTTCGCTCTTCCCTCTTCCTCTTCCCGCCTATCCCTACTCTCATCCCCACTCGAAGCATCCTCTCCACTCACTCTCCCCCCATTAGACTCCTTCTCGGTCTTCGGCCTTTTTCAGCCTCCTACTCCACCACCAGCCGTTCTTTCGCTCCATCCATACTAGCTTTATTCCCTCTTCGCTGCTCTTCTTCCCTAGGTTCCCTACTTGCTGTCCCTCTCTCCCCAAGCATTTCGCTTCGCCTTGCGAAGGAAGTCTTGACATCTTCAGGGTTGACGGGTACGACCGACAAGTAAAAGACAATAGTGAAACGAGAACCCCGCAGAAAAAACCAAAACAACAAATCGAAAGACCTGCAAGAGTGAAGTGGGAAGTAGGATAGGAACTCAATGGGGGCGGAGTTGAGGAAAAAAGATAAAGAAATAAAGCGCCTCTTCTACCACTCCCTTATTCTGCAGAACTAATCTTGTGACTAGGATTTTTTTTGTACCTTTGTAAAAGCATTTACCTTTTCTTTTTTTCTTTCTTGAGAGCTTATGATGAAAGCGTTGTTGGTTCGCTTTGTTCGTGGCCTCAAACTAAAACACACTCCATCATCTCCAAGAACATGAACCCGCAAACGAAAGGGGCGCGTAAGAGAGAAAACGGACGGATCCGACGCGGTGAGAAACAAACAAAGGCTTTAACGGCGTCACAAAAGCACACACGCAGCTTGCTCTATTGTCGAAACAAGAGGCTTTCAGAGTTACGCAAGGCGCATTCATATTTACAGAGCTTTTCTCTGCTCCTGTTTCGGTTTCGCATCGCTTGTAGCACACGGCTAGACCGTCTGAAGATTATAGTGTTCGAGACCAAGTGCTATATATGTTTCTTACTCGCGATGTGGCTTGGTCATGAGACCATACAACATCAAATACAATTGATTTTGTGAACAGTACCGATTTTGTCTTTATTGTGGCAAAAATATTCGTTTAGTGCGACAGTAGCGTGCAAGTAAAAGGGATGCTGAACCAAAATTTCGAGCTCACAAAACAAGGCTGGACGGATAGGCGGTACGCTGCAAAACCCCAAAACACCGCTCATACAGCGATATCTCTAACGGATCGCCGTATTTTTGGAAAAGAAGTACGTGACTGAACACGGCCGACGAGACAAGGCACGTCACGATTCCCATTCCTTCTCCTCCTCGCTACGTTTCGTCGAACTGGTGAACCGAAGCGAGGAGGAGAGAAGCGAGGCTGCTTCCCCTCATTCTCAAATTCTCGCGGAGGACAAATACGTCAAAGACCTCGCTTGATCGCGCCCGTCTTTTCCAAAAGTACGGCCATCCGTTTGAGATATCGATGTATGAGAGATGTTTTGGAGTTCGTAGCGTCCCGTTCAACGCTTCTGCTGCCTTATTTTGTGAAATCCAAATTTCGGTTTAGGATCCCTTACCATCGCTTACAAAAATTATCAATGAGTTTCAAGTGAGTTCCTAATGTACTCTATAAGAATAGATTCGAAACTCAATTGAAACTCATTGATAATTTTTGTAAGAGGTAAGCGACAATAGCGGTTATTTCTTGTTGTACAGGTATATATATATATATATATATATATATATATATATATATATATATATATATATATATATATATATATATAAAGCCATCTTTGTGTTTATCAACTAATCGTATCAACCAGAGTTCGGCGTTCTGATGTCCCCGCCGCGCTCTCGTTTCCTCCTCTCCCCCAGTTTCGGCTCGCGAAGCTTCCGAAAGATGGATGAAGCCCGTCAAAGGAGCAGGTCCAATGTCTCAGATATATCCGAGAGCTTTAGCGCAGTGTAAAGCCGCAGCCTTGCGTAAGCGAGGAAATTGCGGGTCCGCACTGCACATCAGCCAAACTGAAAAGCTATAGCCTTGCCTGTTGCACGCAAACGCAATCTTGAATAAACTTGCAAAGTTTCGACCGCGTTTTTTGCTCGCGAGTTGAAGTATACCTTAAATTGTCTCACTCACCGGACAGTGCAGAGCGCATTTGCGTTTAGTAGTCTGCCCGCATTTGAGTGTGTATTTCCAACAGGTCGATCGGGAGGTCACGTGGTTTGTGGGCCGCATTTGCAATGCGAGGTACGAGGGGGTGCGAGAGCTCCGATCGTCCGCAAGCGTCTCCAAGCGTCTCCGCCCCGCTATCCTCCACGCGACGCGACAGCGCGAGCATGCGCACGGGAAACTGATGTGCGCAGCATGTGGCCGCCATTATATCGCAGGCGCTCTTCGTGGTTTAAGCAAATACTTTACGTGGCAATACATCTTGCTACGCGAAAATTAAATGGCCTTGGAGCCGACAGCTTTTGCGTAGTTAGAACGGCTGGACTTGCTGCATGCTTCGGCGTTTTCCCCAATGAATCGGGGGGGGGGGGGGGGGCTTACAGCTTTGCACAAGTACGGGCCGGGCTCGGGCTTCACGGCGCTACATTCCTGAAGGGTCCGAGCAGGTAGTTATTTTTAATGCGAAAGCCTTAACCGTCCCATGGAGCGAGGCCGGCGTTGTCTCTAGCAGCGAAAAACGGCAACTAAATTCCCATTGGCTGCGATGCGTCATTGACCCCATAGCAACGGCATCACCGTTGTTAAGGAGCCAGTCGAAGTGCTGGCGGCGCAGCTGGAAAGGGGGGGGACGTGGGTATGCGCTGGCCTGACGTTAGGCCTATTGTTACTACGCTTTGAGGTCTAACGTCGTCAACCCGTACGCGCAGCTGTTTGACGTGAGAGGGGACGCGGGTATGCGCTGGCCTGACGTTAGGCCTAACGTTAGGCCTAAAGTTACGCTTTGAGCAACGTTACTAAAACTCTCAGTTGGGAAACTCACCCTGCAAACCTGGGCCGCTGGCGTCCACCGAGACCGAGCTAAATACGATAACAGCGCCATTCTTTAGCGACGAGTTGAAACATGAAAGTTGCTCTATATAGCTACTGCGAGATGACCTGCGAGATGGCCCGCGAGATAGCGCCACCGGCCTTTGCCCGACTCGACATGCAGCCGTGCAGTTCCCGAAGTGGACGCTGCAGGAGAAATGGCGGCGTTGCGATCGCCATTAGCTCGGTTCTCGAGTACGGATAGGAGCCACTTTCTTAAAGTAGGCTCTCATGGCAGTTTCCCAACTGAGGGGTTCTAGTAACGTTGGCTTTGAGGTCTAACGTCGTCAACCGGTACCCGGAGCTAGGGCGATGATGATGATGAAAGGACACGTGATTCCAGCACGCGCCGCGCCGAGCTTCGCACACACGGCGCCGCGTTGAGCTTCGCACCCCCGCCGCTGTCTCACCCAGCGCCGCAGCAGTCACCAGCGAGCCAGGGCGGTCTGCGCGGCGCACCGCCGCACTCCTTGCCGGCGCTGCGGCAGCTTCTGTTTCCCTCTTCATAGCTATGCATAACTAATTCGCCCAACTTTCAACGGAGCTTCTGCTCCTCGGCGCCGAGGAACATGGCGGCGCCTGGAGCATCTATAACGTTGGCGGTCGTTCATATGGACAGGTTTCACATTCAAAACTCATAAGAAGTGCTTAGGTGTCCTTGGAACTTTTTTAGCAGCAATCTTTTTGGACGTTTGTTCGGGGGTTTGGGGGAGGGACCATAAAGTGGGGAGACCCAAATTCTGAAAGCATGTGTGTGTGCTTGTATATGTTTTAGCACGGCTCCGTGTGTGTGCAGGGAATGCTCTTCCAGAGCACCAGCGGCGGTGCGGCGTTCATTTTCGTCACCGGCGGCACCGCCGTCGTACAGTCGCTTCTTCCCATCAACACGCACACATACGCGCCTACACAATGCGCACCCTCGCAGTCGTAAATCATCTGTGCGTACAAGTGCGTGCATCCACAATATGGATGAGCAGGTTCCCTTGAGAGGTGTTTCTTAGAACAATTTCTTACAGACCACTGCAAGACACGCCGATATTTATTTCGTTCGGTTGTATGCAGCGGGAGTGGGCGATTTAGAACTTTTTCCGTCTTTTGTCCGAACCCGTCGCGACGTTCCCTTCCTTTCAACTCTGACACACGGTTTTGTTTACTGCTGCTTGCTATTTTCATTTTTCCATCCTCTCCGAAACGTGGGTTTGGTCACAAAGAGGTACGCATACGGCCCCCTTTTGCAGTGGTCTGCCAGGAATTGTTTGGGAAAAGCACCCTTCAGGGGAACTTCTTCACCCATATTGTGGATACACGCACTCGTACGTAGAGATGATTTTTCTTAAGGAGCTGCCTAAAGGCTCGCACATTGGTCCGACCAATATTAGCAGCAAAAAATAAATAAAAGGATACTTACTGCATTGACTATCTGTTACAGTAGTCAACATGTGTAGCAGTGGCAAGCGAGCTGCCATACCGCGCAATGTGTGAGCTATTCATACTGGATGAAAATAGTGCGGGCCTCAGCGGGCCCATGAAAATTGGCGTCGGGCCGGGCCGGCCGTCGAAAATGGATAGCGGGCCGCGGGCGGGTTCGGGCACAAGAGACCGCGGACCGGGCTGGGAAGGGCTTTCAATATGGGCCCGTGAAGACTGCCCCGTCGGCTGCCGCCATCTATCGTCGTGGACAGCCTTTAAGGCAGCGGAGGCAGCCGTCTCTGCTGTCTTGGCGGATCAGGTATATCGGTGCGTCGGCGGGAGTCTTTCTCTCTCTCGCCGCAGCACGAGAGCGCGACAAGTATATGCGTTCACTCGTATACGCGGTTCGTCCATTGCCGACAAGAGAGGATTTGGTGCTCAAGGCGCAATGTCTATAGGGCAAATTAATGTAGTAATAAGCATTCTCCTAGTAGAGTGTTTGGGTTGAGTTGACCCCTCTCTTAAATCTAGACCCTCTAGCGTCTAGCGAAAAGGAACGTTATTTTAAACTTCTCGTCGTCGCCGCCGCCGAGGTCAGATACGCATCACGCATATATACGCGTGATGCATGTACGGAAGAGGTTGAAGCGGGACACACGAAAACCCTACTAAGAAGCCGGCATGCAGGTTATATTACCCAGGTGTGATCAGGCTGCGAAACCAAAGACGTGAATGATTCGAGCCGCGGTCGCGCCGCCCACGCATCATACAAACGACACGGAGTTTCTCTGAAGACATGATGACAGAGGGTCTGCGGACATGCCGCACGCGTGCCCGAGGCACGTTTTCTTCATGCATATGTATGCAGGCTTCGAACGTGTCTGCAAACAGTTGTAGAGCGCAGCTCTTAGGCGCCCGTTTCCGGCTTGAGCGGCGTCGGCGTCGCCGGCGGCGTAACCATAAGGTCACGTGACCCCCCCAGGTCACGTGACCCTCCCCGAGGTCACGTGACCCTCCCCAGGTCACGTGACACCCCCCCTCCCCTCCATGATCACGTGACCTGGCGGAGGAGGGAGCAGGGGTATACCCTCCCCTCAGTACCCTTCCCTCCTCCTCCTCAAGAGCTGCGCTCCAATTCGGCGTTACAGGGAGTTGTAAACGGCTTTCATTTTTTTGTGCAACTATTAGAACAGGCCCCTCAGACGAGGAAGAGGGGAGTTTCAAGCCGTGTCTAGAAGACTCTCTTTTACACGACGTACACTAGCAGCGCGACCTCGGATTTAGACACCGCACGTGTCTAGTTAATTGAAATTTGATCCAATGTAACATTTCAAAGCATCCGCCTTTTATTGAAGCCGCTTAATCTCTTAATTAACCGTGGACCGCTTTGACGAACCTATCCCTTAGCAAGCTATATAAATAGGGAAAGGGGGCGAACGAGTGACAAGGCAAATTATAAAAAAAAACGATTTTTCAATTTTTCAGTTAACTCGGAGAAACTCAACCCGACGTTTTTATAGCTCGTTATATTATTCAACCGCTTTATAACCTATAGAATGCTAATCTCTCCGTAATTGAATTTTTTTTTGTGATCGTAACACTTTGTCAAGGAGTTTGAAGTTTGAGTATTTCGGGTTGTTTTTTTCTTTGTAGTTGGCTTTGTTTGTTTTTCTTTTTTCTTCGCTGTCGATGTTTGATTGCAGGAAGTAAAGTTTAGGGGCGGTAGGAAAATCTAATCTGTACGTGACTCGAAGTTTGGAGGGAAAGTGGGACCCAATATTCACATCACGTAAAAGAGGACAGCGGTAAGTCTCAGCTTTCGAAATTGAATTTCTCAAACGAGAAACGCGCCGGACACACACAAGAAAAAACACGAAAAAAAGTCACTACCTCCGTTTATAACTAAGAAAGGATCAAATATACGTCTCTAAAAAAGCACCTCCCACAAAAACGTACATGTGCAGGGTTGTGGAGAAAACATGGTGTATTTTGTTCTTTCTTTATGCGTTTGTGAGAGCCTGTTGTGTTCAAGACAATGTTTACCAAATTCTAGTTCTTTTTTTTTCTTCCGTTGCCGCCCTTGCTTATATTTTGTATGCAATATCGCGCTTATGTTGGAACTTGAGTTGTCTATTTGTGCTCTGGATTATGGTAATGTTCGTTTCCGGCTGGGATTCCGACATTGCTTAAAAAACAACACTCTAATAGCGTTTTTTTTTCTTCTTTTTAAACTAGGTGGAACTTAGACCCCAGGTGCAATTATATTCATGCCCGCCCAACCATGTACGACCATTTTCACGGCCAAATACATTGAAAGTACTTATTTAATCCCTTCAACAGGATTATAAAAGGTGCTCGCATTGAACTAGACTGCTCTACCGGCGTATCTGCTTATCTCGAAGTTTACCCTGACGGCGGCATAAGACGCCGAAGTTGCTTACTTTTTCCTATCCTGTTTACCCTGGGCTTAAGCATAGCCTCCTATATACTGACAAAGCATGGCAGATAGCAACGGAATCTGGCCGCCGAAATGGAAAAGGTGGAGCGGCAGACAACGGATGAGAGGAGAGCCACGTGACTGGCGCCCCGCTGCGGCGAGACGCCGAAACACACTTCTCCCGAGCGAACAAGCGTGTTTAGGGTCCTCGCTGCTGCAAAAGCTGTGCGCTGACGTCCAGGTTCCTCGAGAAATGGCTCTTTGCTGCTCTGTGCTACCAGATCCTCGCGCTCCAAATCTGCGACCGGGCACCCTATGGCTCCGTCGTCGAACTGCCAGGCTTTGTGAGTACAGAGGAAGCTATGGTTTAAGCTTAAAATTATTTTGTACCATATAACGCGATCAGCTTTCATTTGAATACAAACTGCGTTATTTTCTCGAAAACATTCGAAGACGGCTAATTTCGTATAACAGCTAGTCGCTCTACGATTCAGGTCGCAGCAAACGCCAGTTTTGTCGAATCCTATTTCAAGTTTAAGAAGACTTTGCTGAAGTTTGAGGCACCATTATTCTTCGTAAGCACATCTGAATTTCGATTAGAGAGCCTCTATCTTTGTGACGGCTTTCAGTGTGACTTTCCATTCCATCCAAGGACAATAGGTTTCCAGTTCGAACTTTATGCAGGAGAAATCAGCGACGTCGGAGCAAAACAGGAGGGAGAAGGGGGGGGGGAGGATTGCATTTTTATTTTTAGTCAGTTGATACATTTCAAAAAAAAATATTTGAAGAAACCCCCCCGCCTACCCGCTTCCCCGCTCATCATTGGAACACATTCGTCGCCCCTGGAAAAAGCCACATGGTATAACTATAACATTCCACATTCTGTTTATGCAGCTGGCTTCTATTCAGCAAATAGAATAAATATTCAAAATCTCAGCTTCCCGTTATTTTTTTTATTTTATTATTATTTGGCAGTATAAGTTCAGCACATATGCCACGATCAATGCGCTGCGCCGTAAAATTCCGACCATTCTCCAACCACCCCCGGTTGCAACAACAACCTTCAAAAAAGACTTCAAAAGAAAAACCACGGGCCAACATAAAGTTTCGAACCCACTTACGAGCTCAACACGGGTGAAAACAATGGACTCGTTTTCGCCATTCATGGATTCTGAAGACTGATTTTAAACTCGCGTAGGCAAACGAGCCTATTTGTATGCAAGACGGACGGTTAAATATTTGAGTTGTAGCGCCTGTTTCCGCATGAATCTCTGGTTCCTTGCCTACGTGTTGCTTAGATACAGATTTATTTTTATATTCGTGTTAGTTTGAATCGCGCCGCGGTATTTTTGTTTTGTTTTATTCGATACGTCGTTATACCCTGACGTGTGCGTAGAATGTATTTTCTAGGCAATGGCGCGTCGACCTTGAAGTTGAGTTCTTTGCGGCTTTTTAAGCGAGCAGAGTAAATAAATTTCTTCGTCGTCCGACCTTTCTATGCCAAGCGTTTAATCACCCATTGCGCTCGTTAAAACCTGCTATCAGCTTCACTGATAACTTGCGTAAAATGTACAACTATTATAATTAATACGCTAAGAAAATGGGGCTACACTGGGGTTTGCGTGGTGGCAGACAAACGCGCATCCCAAAAATCCCACGACAAAAAAAAAGAAAAAAAATCGACCGACACCGCCGAGAAAACATCCGAAACTTTCAGACTCTCAAAACTGTGCGAGCGGTGCAACGGCCACTGGGCTCGTTTGATTTGCCATCACCTCCTGCACCGGTCCAGAGTAGTACTTCCGGTCGTATCTCAGTACACATACCGGAAGCACACTGCCCTCTCATTTACAGCACCGGTGCAATAGGTGTGTGTAAATCGAACGAGCCTATAACGTTCTTCCGCCGAGTGTTCGGCGAAAACTGCCGCCGAGCGCGAAATTCGTCGCTTCTTCGCAGCACATTCGCTCGGCGAAGTCCATGCCTCAAACCGAGCGTACACCGCAGCTGGAATACTCCATTTTACTTTAAAGGAAAGCAGAGGCACTTTTCAATAAATCTGAGTTAGGAGTTGACTTCTAAAGCTTTTTTTGTTCCGTGAATTTTATTATCGCACGGACCTTGAGAAGTAAACGTAAACCGCAATTAATTCTTACAAAAACAAAAAAAGAAACGCGCAGCGTTTGTTTATAATTATCTGTCTAGACTCTAGAGCATCGTGACGCCGTTGACGGCAACCCATCCAAGACAGATTGGGGGCGAGCAAGGGTCATCAGCTGGCCCCACAAATGACGTCATTTTTGCTAGTTTTTCTTTTACGCGCATTCCTACAGTTTGACGTCACAATATTTGAAACGAACATTTAAAGCGTGAAATAGAAGCGTTCAATCTCCGAAGTAATCATCGCAACTCCGTAGTTTGCTTTGGTTTGAAGCCCGCGTTCGTTTATTCAACCATTGAACATGAACGTGACGAAAACCTCATATGACCCAAAGTTTTAGTGACCAAGGGTTACCCTTTCACTCTAGCGACACTAACACGGCTGAAATCAGCGGAGTGGTACTTTTAGAGCTCACGACCACCGCTAGGGGCTGTTTCGCAGCCTGCTGTTGACCACGAGATGCTCGCCTATTCAAACCAATCAATTGCCAAACTCTCCCAATACATGACTCTGATCTAACCTTGCCATCCTTGACAGAGATGCGTCGCTGTTACTGACAAGCGTTCGCCTAGAACGGCGTTTTTTTATTTTTATATTAACTTCGCAGCACTTAATTAAACAAGCACGTGCGCACGCATTAAAAAAAAAACACGTTCGTCGTTTTAGAAGTTTTGCTGACGCTGTCATTCCTGGCAGGATGAAATCATCGGGGAGGTTTTCCAGTTGTCCCCAGCGCGCCAACGTTTTACCCTTCGATAACGCGCTTCGGCGTATCACGAGCCTCGAGCGTGCATGCACGCGCAGGCGAAGCACGACGGAAGGTAACTGGCGCGTGCCGGAGGCATCCGAGAAACACGTCCTACCGTTCTCGTTCTGCCAGTAACTACGTATAGTCACTGACGCGATAAGAACGGCAGGGCGTCTCTTTCGAACATCCGGGCTTCCAGCACACGTCCGTCGCCTTTTCGTCGTGCTTCCGTTGTGCGCGTGCACGCTCGACGCTCACATGAGACACTTAAGCGAACATGGCCGTGCGGCCTGGTACTACTCGAGCGCGTGACGCGCTCGAGTAGTCCCAGGCCGCACGGTAATCGCGGGTCGCATTAGGAAAAATTCCAGGACCGCTTTGTGAGCGCAGCTCTTATGGCGCGTTCACACTGGTAGCGGATCCGCGTTCGTGAAGCGGATCTGCGCGTTCTCAACCGCAAAGCGGCTGAGATCGAGCGGTTTGAGCGCGTTTCTGCCAACCGCTTCGGGACCGATTTCTCCCAACCGCTTTCTGCCGAACCGCAAAGCGGCAAACTTCAACCGGAACGCGACGCTGACGTGACGTCAGTGTCTTTCAAAAACAAGATGGCACCTGTCGCTGGCGAGGCGTCTAAGGCGCTGTAGTCTCTCTAGCGTTACAGGAGACAAATCAACGGAGAAACGCGATGTTCACGTCCGTCACTTGGAATCCGCCGCGAAAAGATTTGGACTTCGTAATCTTAACGGGCTTCGCACCGGTGATTTGGTCTGGGCGGGTAAGAGTTTGCTTATTATTCCGGGTGCCACAGCCCGAAGCTCGCTGCCTGGCTAGTCTGTGCCCGTACGAACGTCGGAATCCCGCCCCTGATCGACCGAAATGTCAGCTTTTGTACCCAATAAGATAATCGCGTGAACCATTGAAAGCATTCAACACCGTGCATGATCACCACACGAAGGCCGATAGAGACGTCGTGAGCCCGATTGCTTAGCCAACGCAAATAACCGCGGAGCGGGCAGGGTACCTGTGCTAGCTCGACCCGTAACGAGCAACTAACTACCATTAAAGAAATAAAAGGAACATACTCAAGAAATAAAGTGAATGCGTACCAGACGATGCAGAGGTAATCCATACGGCGTTTATTTTGTGTCTGAATGTCAAACAAAACAGTAGACTCGATCGACGTTCGAGAGACGAGAGGAGAGTCCGCCACCAACGAAGCCACGACCGGCTAGCACCGCAACACATTCCCCACACCACGGTCCACCTGAAGGCTCTGGGTCCACCCCACCGTTCACAACTTCGAAAATGACAAGAGCGTGAACAACGAGGGAGAACTCTGGCCCTCTCTTTCCCGAAAAGAAGGTCAGCTATTCATGCGGGAAGGGTCCAACTTTCGAAGAAAAAGTCGGGGGCATCCTGTCTCCTGAGTCAGCAAGGCGCGCCTAGCTGGGCTTTTCTTGCGGGCGAAGTCGAGGGTAGCACCAGGCGAGTTTTGCGGGTCCAGCGTCTCTTCTTTTCGCGCTGCCCGAACTCGTGATGCGTGCGAACATCCCGAAGAAAAATTTTCCGGGTATTTCCGGGTGCCAAAATAGCAGTTCTTTTGGCCTTGGATCGTGGATTAAAGTGGATCTTGGTCGTAAACAAGGTTGCCGAACGCAACTCTCAAAAGATCACGCGTTATCGCCGTTATCGCCGAGAAACCTCCAACCGCCTCTCGCCAACCGCCAACCGCCTCTGGGTGTGTCTGAACGGGGTCGCTTTCGCGAGCCGCATCCGCAACGTCGCGAACGCGGATCCGCTTCCAGTGAATGGGCCATTAGGCTGTTTCCGGCTGAGGGCGTCGGCGTCGTCGTCGGCGTAACCGCGGTGATGATGGTAAATTTCAAATTTGCGGAAACTTCCCGCTAACGGGGGGAATTTTCCGTTGAATAAGGGAAAATTTTCCCGCAAATTTAGCGGAAAATTTTCCAAATCTAGGGAAAATTTTCCCGCTAGCGGAAATTTCTCCGCCCCCCCCCCTCAAGGTCACCTGACCCAACACACCTAGACTAGCAGGCCTCGCACTTCTCCCCTGCCTCTGATATCGCACTTGCCCCAGAAATTTCAAAGCTCACTATCTCGCCTCCCGACAGATGGCGTTGCTGCTACCCGTCGTACTGGTCGTACGCGACTGAGGAAGCCGTCGCCATTTTGGCTACAGCACGTGCGATGCTTGTTTTTCTGTCATCGTACGGCCGTTCCTTGTTGCAGTACCCGTTTTCGACGAACTTATTTCGTTAACGAATGCATACTGCGACATTGGGCGGTGTTGGTACCGAACTGTCGAGGTGAACTACGACAATGCCTCATCTTCGCCCACATCGAACCGGCATCGCAAGCCCCTGAGCTGCTTGTGTCTGTGGCAGTGTCACAGGATCTCTCCGTTCGCTCCGTTGGTGTCGAATGATGTGTGCATTCCTGGTGAAATTTGTGACGTTCGTGGCTGGATAACCTTCTTGACGACGTGGAGCGCTTCATTGAAAAGAAGGCCCATCAACAGGAGGACAAGGTAGGAAGAATGCTTGACTGGCTTTCCTCATTGCTCGATGACATTTGTGACGATGAGTTGCATGATGATGAGATGATGAGAAGCACTAACGCTATTTTGACTGACCTTACTTGTGATGATTTCATGTGACTGATTTTCATTCAGTCCACACATTCCATTTTTAGTGTAAATAAACATTCAATCATTGAACTTCTGTGCTGCACAAATTATGAACCAGGGTTATAATATCAGAACTCTACTTGTTTTTATTTAATTAAGAGCCAGATTATTTGTAGAAAGCCGTGATAAATAGTATGAAATACTGAAGCTATAGGAATATAATAAACCTCATTATTTTCCTAACCCAATAATTTTTAGCAAACAAAAATACTGAGAGGCACACGGGAAGATTTCTGTAAGTCGGAATTTTTTGAGTGTACAAACGTTCGATTATTTTATGACCTGTACATCTTTCCATCAGACCTAATTGCGACATATATGGACTGCCAAAATTGAATACTTGGCAGTACCTAGATATATGCTTGTCATAAAGAATTGACACTTAGTGCTATATTAGTAAGCAATACAGTTGAAGGAAAGTAGCGTAATGACAATATTTATTCAGTAAATAGATTGTACAAATATATATATTCTGTATATACATTATTGAACTACGGCTCTAATATTCAAAATAAATCGCCGAATGGGTTTCCAAACTTACACAGCACAAACTATGCAGCTACCAGAAAAACTATGCAGCTACCAGAAATGATGCCATCACCAGAAAGCAGGGGCATGCTAAACTGTCTAAGCAGAGAAAACTTCAGACGTTGAAATAAAGCTCTAAAATCAATCCTTGTAATGCAAGGCTACTGGTTATCACACTGATTGTATGCTTTGATGAATGTGCCAGTTGTAAATAGCAAGTGTAAGACATGTATGACTTTCAGGTTGACTGTATGTGTGATATGTGGTTGTAAATATCTCGAAGACCTGTATTAAATTCCGTGCGTGTTTTGTAAATGAATGTTAAGTTCATTCTCCAACTGTGCCTGGCGGCGAGTGCCAAATGCGAATAAATGTTCTCTAGAACACTCCCAACTGCCTTTTCATGTGATCGTTCGTTTCACTGCCGTATTTCTTCAATAGCCAGAAACATCTGTTTTCAACTTCCCCGCATACTCAGACCTAACTCAATGGTTTACTAGTCGCACACTACTGGATAACTGTAATGAGCGCCCTCAGAAGTAACTCAAGTAGCTTTAAAGAAAAAGCGTACCGCGTCGGCTCGCGCGTCCCCGCTGCGCAAGCGGCGGATCGGAGGGGCTTGGTGCGGTGACGTCACGGGGCGAGTGCGGGGGCCTTCTCAGTCTAGGTGGTGTTGCTCTGACCCCAGCGCCACGTAACCCCCCCCCTCCCTCCGAGGTCACGTGACCCCCCCCGTGCCTTCCCTCCTCCCTTCGGGAGCCGCGCCTAATCCGGCGTTACAGGTGAGCGGTAAACGGCTTCTCATTTTTTATCTTTTTTCCCCCTCCGGATACGCCGCTTGCTTGGCGAAGAAGCCACTACTGCGCGTGCGCCCTGTTAGCCTTGTCTGCAGAGTTCCGGAGCTTGTAGAGGGTTGACGAGAGCGTTGCGGGACGGTGGAACTATCCGCGGAACTCCCCAGTCGGCTCTGTCGAAGACTTTGCGTTCACTCGATGAGTGTGGGCTTCCCCGCAAGCAGACTGTTACTGTGGAGAAGCCCACTATCCGGAGCTAACACTTTTTCTCACTTTTTCAACAGTATCGCGAACTAACTGTTTCTCGAATTGCATTAAAAGGTGAAGTATATATGGTACCATGATATCAACTATGATATCTTACAATAAGTACAATAATGTAAAACAGGGTACTACGTGAATCACTAGAGCATTGACTTTATAGGATTACGAAGTTTTGAACACTGATTGTGTTTTTATCAGTCGAATTCCACGAGAAAGTCGTCACGAAGAACCGTCACGTCGATTTCCACGCTAAATATAGCGAGAAAATCGGCATGACGCTACCCCGTGTGTTACCTCAAATGACGTGACGTCAATTCCTGCGAGGTGATAGTTTGCGCTTAACGCATTTTGTACTCCCAGTCCTTGTCAGCATAATTAAGCTTGTGTATCTTTTTTTATGTCTCGAACGAAAGCGGAATAATAAACCAGGATTCGGTCGTCTTGTTTGAACTAAGAAACACTGAAGG
This sequence comes from Ixodes ricinus, assembly GCA_037355805.1. Lineage (NCBI taxonomy): Eukaryota > Metazoa > Arthropoda > Arachnida > Ixodida > Ixodidae > Ixodes > Ixodes ricinus. The sequence goes on from JAZHYW010046454.1 coordinate 57,378, forward strand.
GCTGCGAACCGCCAGAATGCTTCAAGTCTGAAAGTATCGTCCAGAAAATAGATAAATACGGCATGCATCGTCGTACGGTTGCCGTGACGAAGCCGTTAGGTCACGGACACAAAAAGAACAACAGAAGATTGAGTCACGTCGAAAACACGTTTATCGCGGTTCCCCGCTGCAAATTAGCGCGTCATATTCTAACTGCTCTGGGGCCACACACGAGGCGAGACGGGCGGCTCGGCGCATTCGCGTTTTGAACGCGACAGCGTTAACGGAGTCATGTAAGAAAAGCCGCAGTCGGCGTCGGTGGCTTCAGAAGGAAAATCCCCATTGGTCAAATGGCTTATGACATCATAGCCACATGACCTCACGCGGGAATTTCAAACAACCCAAAACGCTCACATGCACAGGTGACGTCATGCGTGGATTTAGGTGATTAAAAATACGTGGCATGTAATGCAAATGAATGGTAGCCGCATGTCTCAAATAATTTCACTTCATAAAGTAATTCATTTGCTTAAAAAAAACTTGAAGACTTTTAGGCGCAATTTGAACCTACGACCCTTCAGTTGCGAGCAAAGCAGGCTACCGATCTGGCCATATCCTCTGCACGTCCTGCTCACTGAGAGGAAAGAGCATGAGAAGCGACTAAGAAGGCGATGCGACCAGACTTGAAAACGCTCTCGCGTTCCACTTTAAAGGCGAACCTAGGGAGTCATCCAAGTTTTTTTATACACGGTAGAATTCTGGCTTTCGCAAAATATGCACACTCGTGAATTTATTTATTTTCTTCACATGTCAGACCGTAGTATAATTAAAACGATCTCTTAAACAATCTCGATGCTGAAATATTTGTGTCTGAGGTCTTCAGATGGCTAATCGCAACGTTTAGTTGGATCAACTTGTAAAAGTTCCTCAAAAGAAATTAGCGCAGAATTACAAAGTGATCAGAACGTAAAACAAACAAATCATCATTATTACTACTACTCAAATTAATACTACTAGAAAAACATTTCATACGACGCTGATTTCCCTAGGCGAAAAAACATTTATCATCTATGTCCTTTCAAGTGATGGACATTTTTTCCAGGTTTGCCTTAGACGAAATACTTCAAGTGAAGTAAACGACAGCAGTACTTGTATGTCGTATCGATTATCGAAAGAGAGTACCTCCAGGTACTACTTTTCGGGTTTTCTTTACTTTTTCCGTTTAACGCAGTTTTTCGGTAGAAATCTGTTAGCAAACGTACCACTCCTAGGCTGAAAAGCATGGGACAGAACAAACCAAAAAGAAAGTGGGGAAGAAGGGAACGATATGTTTCCTTCCGCGTCGGAGTTACCCAGTGTGTCACGTGATCATAGGCGTTGCAGCGACGCATGGGGGCGTCGTGACTCCTGCATTGGCTGAGAACGTATCCGTGACGGGCCATTGTGAAACGAGAGTTGAGGTTGTCGTGCAGGCAGAGTTTTCAAGAAGTACGCTGATGCCTGAAGCACCGCTACACGAAAGTACTGAAAGGCAGTTCTAGCATCCTTGGTCTGTTTCAGCCTTCTGTCGACTTCGCGTTGGGCGAAGCGCTGCTGGCATCGGGTCACTACTTATCTTCCCAGGAAAACGTAGTTTGCGAGTCGAATAATTCTTCTGCGAATGTATGTGTCTCCGATAACGCGGTACTCGTAGTCTCGAGCCCAGATGGAGGGGGTGGGGAGACTCGTTATACTGCTTTCACATGCATTGGTTGAATAGTTTCTTCGACGAAATTTTATATTATTTTGTCTCGCCCCCCCCCCCAAAAAAAAAAAGAGTAGGTCGGTGAGTGTTTTTTCGTTTTAAATCAGATACAAAGAAATTTTATGCTTATAGTTCTAATATACTAAAACAGCGCCCAAAAATTACGATTGATTCAGAAACGATGTTCGTGAACAAGGAGTATCGACAACAACGCCAAAACACCGTACAAATAGTGGTCACGTTCTCCTGTAAGTTTGTTTTCTTGGTTCTTTTTGGTATTTTTAGCGCTCGTTATTATATCGTAACTTTGTCTTTAGAATTGATTTGTGTCAATAGTTACTACGAGCTGTCGCCTTCTGTGCAACTCCCTTCCCATTCCATACAACTCGGCAGCAAAAGTCTTTCTGTACATGTGGAATCTTCTATTGGCATGAGTTCGTTTCAGAACAGACTGATACCACGTCCTATCGGTATCCCAAACTATTAACTGACTGACAAATTTGGTAGATAAACAAACAAGAGAAAACTACATTTTTTCCTTTTTCCTCTTTAAAATATTTTTTGTATTTGTTTGCCAGAAGTCAAACAACACTTCAGCTTACCTTTTGTTTTTTTCTATTGTTCAAATAGCCTAATGTCGTGAAATGTATTACTGCCGTTGTTCGCCTGTTTTATCATTGAGTTCACTGTGATTGCGTAACGTTGATGACATCACTTACTCTTCTTATAAGCACCTGCGGAAATCATAAATCGACTGTGTAAGTAGGTAGGCCGCGAGGATCATCCACGCACACTAAATCGGTTTTAATGGCATTGCTCAAATTATCATTGTAAGTAGTGTTTCAAATAAGAACAAAGGGGAAGCTTTGGTCGGAGATTCATTATGCGGGCGCTTACGCAACGCAGATATGGGCGCGTCGTGTGTGCATGAGCGCAAAGGATTAATGGGAAGAACGATTAATTAGTGTACTTCACGCGATTAGTAGGAACGAGAGTTTGGCTTAATTGGGGATAGCTAATATGCGGGTGGTATCATCGTCAACAATCATCGTTGCAAGGACAGCAACAACGACCACTTGGGCGACATCGCAATGAAAGCGAGTTGAACAATGGCGCGTACGTTGGTCGATTCCTGACTAGTGACGGCTCAGCGCCCTTTTTCCTCTGTTCTTCGTTATCTCTTTTTCTTTTTTTGTTTACGCATCGTTACGACGGGTTCAAATTTTTTCCTGCCCGTTCGTTTGCCAATGTATTTTCCGCTAAATGCGTGGAGAAATTGGCGTCACATGTCACTTGATTTCGTGACCTATGTCTCCTGGACGGAATACGCCCTTACAGACAGTCGTTTTTTGCGGGAAAATTACGATTTCGTGGTTGTACACAGTTGTCCCTATATCTAAGTAGAAAACTGACGTCACAAGTGACCTATACATAACTCCGGTATTCAAGGTTCTAGTGGAAAAATTCGTCTTGTGACGGCATCAATCTATCTCCGCTCCATTTTGGGTGACGTCATGTGATCTATGTTATCATGTTTCCCCGCAAAATTTAGTGTAAAAACATACTTTAGTGTACAACTTGCCTATAATGTATTCCATCCATTATATTTATAGTAATTTCGAAAATAAATATTCTAGATTTTTGTTTTTTTCCGTACATTGGTAGTATTGTACGCTTATCTTAAAGAGACACTGAACCAAAATTTGATTTCGCAAAATCGGCTACCTGCCACTCACTCACAGCACGATATTCAACGTCTGTTTTTTGTGGTGAAGGGCGCGATCATAGACTGACAGTCAACTTCTGGAATATAGAAGTGGCCTGCTTTTTTCGTTTTCGGTTCTGCCCTGCCCGACGGGACGAAGCGAGGAGGGGACATAGGTGTCGCTGCTGGCAAGTTGAATCGCGTAATTTTCCATCACTATGGCCATCTGTTAGAGATATCACTGTATGAGTAGTTGCTTGTTCTAGAACTTTTCCATCTGAGTTCGCCGAGCTCGAAATTTTCGGTTTTGTATCCTTTAAAGTTACGTTTCAGGGGCTTTCAAATTTATTTACCTTCTTCATATTTTGTTTATATTTTGCATGGAACAATGGAGTTATTGCTTAGTTGCCGCAGGCTGGCGAGGTTGCCATGTTGCCGCCGATTTCAGATCTTTTCGCTCTGCGTCCTCCGCTGCAGGAAGCGGCCAACAGGCGGCGCGAGATACGAGCCAGTACATACGTAGATTACAGTGGCTAACAAAACGTAGAATAAGCTCTGATTTCCAGAATGGATTCGAAGTTCCGTCCACGTTCGAAATTATCGAAAGCACAAGGTGCGTGCGTTTCGGCCGTTTGGACCACCACATTTAACACGCAAACGTTGTTTTCCCAAAACAAAATAATTAAATAAAAAAAAGGTTTATTTTTAGAGCTTAATTTCTGCTAGAAAACAACACAGAAAAAAGAAATAAAGTTGCAGTTTTGCACTGTCCATGTCCTATATCGGTCTGCTCTTCGTCTGAATACTGGTTTGCAAACCCGCTCCCAGGTCGTGTGAGTGCGCCCATCTATCCTGGGAAAAGTGGCGCCAATCATTTTTGTGCAAATGTCGAGACGTCAGCGTACGCGGCACAGCCGCTGGGAAGAAGTAGAGCTAGCTAAATACTGCGCTAGGAGTATCGGCACTATGTTCCCCAACATTGTTGTGGAGCCGACATTTTGGTGCTTGGCAGAGTAGACGCAACTGCCGATCGTCATGATTCAAAGTGCGACTTCCTCAGCATTAGATTCGGTGGTTAAGGCAGCTCATATAATATTGTTGTTCAGTCGCGAACTGTTCTAAACATTTGTGGAGGACGGAAAGGCGTTTCCTGTGATTTCCAGATAAACCTTCAGGTAAGTGGCAAACCTGATTTTAAGCCACAATACGAATAAGTGGCTGTTACCTGGAAGCGTAGCTTATTTAGTGGCTCTATATATAGAAGAACATGGCGTCTGAAATCTAGCTTAGTGCTGCGCTGTTCCGCCGTGATCTTCCCTAGTGCCACTAAATAAGCTACGCTTCAGAGTAACGACACTTGTCCATATTGTGGCTTAAAATCATGGCGCCAGTTATCTGAAAATGTCATTCAGGTCACAGGAACGCTTTCACGTCGCTCCTACAATGTTTAAATCGCTTCGTGTGACAGAGCAGCATTATTACATGAGCTTCCTAACACCGAATCAAATGCCGAGGAAGTCGCACTTTGAGCCGCGGACTGTCGGGAGTTGCGTGCTGCTATTGCGTGCAAGCGCCAAGATGGCGGCGCCCACAGCGACGTTGGGAACAGAGTGCCGACCACTAACAAAGCATAGCTCGTTTTAGTGGCGGAGGTCCACACTCTGCATCGTCTAGACGTGTGGACAGCTCGTCGAGAGAGGTCCACTTCTGCGCGTCGAGTCAAGACTCAAAAGCAGCAAGCAGCAACCGTTTCACAGCGCCGTGAAGTGTATGGCAGGCAGACGGAGTTTGTCCTGGCAAGCTTGGCGGCTCTACTGCTGCGGTCCGGGGGCGCGCGCCTGGTTCCGCAGCTGACTAGGTTGGCCACGGGTATGGCAAGAGCGGACACGTCAGACCGTCTGCCTGTCTGCGAAATAGAACCAGTCGAATACACAAAGCCATGTCGCACTTTGAGTCATCCCGATCGCGCACCATTTTTGCCTTCGAAGCTGGGCGTGGCCATGGCAAAGCGACACTTTCCGTCTGTGCCTGTCAGCAGATAAAGAGTCACGCCAAATACACAGTACCATGCCGCACTCATTGTTAGAACCGCGCCAGTACACGTGCGTAGTTGAAGCGCGGTGCCTGGCCGGTGCACACTACACTTGCCGCAGGGCCGCATACGCTTCAGTAGTGCGCCAACCACTGCTTGCGAGAGCCGCGCAAGACACGTGACAGGCGGGCGCTCCGCTGCCATTTGCTTCAAGGGCCGCTCATTCGAACACCGACAGACATGCTAGCAGTCTGTGCCCCGAGCACTGGGGCTCGGGATTGGTGTTCCACGTGGCCGCACGTGCTGGCCTCGAGCAGTAGCTGTTCTCTGACTCGCCGCAACATGAAACAAACGGCTATCTGGCTACGCGCGTCTGTCAGTGCGTTCGTTTGGCTGTCTACTGGATCTCTATACAGCGCAAGGCGCGCGCAGTGTGGTCGCGCGGAGCACCACGCGATCCCTGCATTCTCCTTGATGCTCGGGTAAGCCCGCAAATGCGTCTAACATCGTAAGACAAACGCAAACACATCGAAAGGCTGAAGGTCCAGATCAGATAAAGAGGGATCGGTGGCCAAGTGCAACGAAAGAGAAAAAGTCGATCGGCGGCTGAGTGGGCTATACTTCGTTTCAGCGTTCGGGTCCAGCACGGCCGATGCTGCGAGGCGCGAGCGTGTGGCCCTGAACAAGTGCATCGCATTGCACGAGCGCGCGTGCTTGGCAGGGACGGCTGAAAGCCGGGAGCCTCGCGCTTGTCGCCATCGCCTGGCGTCTGGACCCAAGCTGGAACGAAGTATAGAGCACACCAGCTCGGAGCACGTGGAGCGAAAGCTCGCGCATAAGTTATAACCCAGGGATCCGGGTTCACCCTCGCCGCGTTTCGATCTGGATGAGGCATCCTCGCTGCCGGCGTGCGGTCGTGTATCACTATTTGCGGCGATGCACGTTAAAGACACCCAGGCCTGCCGGCTGTACTGCACTGGCTAAATTGCTCACCTACAGCTGGGAGACAAGTCGCCCGTTGAGGCAGACTATGTTCTAGGCTGTATAAACATACACACACCCTAAATTTGTTTCCAGACTGGTAAGGTAGCACCGCTTCATCTACCGTGACATAGTAAGATCACTGTTGAAAGAGGTGTTTATAACGGCACATAGCTAGTGAAATCCCGAGGTTACTTATGAAGACACTAAAGTTATTTAGTGTCTTCATAAGTCTTCATGGGTTATCATTTGATTTTGACTAAAATTAGAAAGGTGAAGAGAGAAAAAGAAAGGAAACGTACGCCTCACCTTAGGTAGAAATGTCTTTTCTACCTATTGATGGCCCGTTTGGTTTTCTCTTAGTAATCCGCAAAACGGGAAGTGTTAAATTTACAACAAAAAAATTGTTTCGGGCGCCAAAACGTTAACGTCAATATTCAATTTGGCATCTCAGAGTAAGCGGGCTGTTTAAGTGTTAAGAAAATATATTGTAATTGTTCAAAATAATAGAAATCATGCTTCTTTCTTTGATTTTCTATATCCAACTAGCCACCATACAAGATCTACAGAGAATGAAAATATCTGAAATAATGTTTTATAAAATTAAATGTTGTTCGGTATAAGTGTTTTAAACTTCTTTGCAACTCATTCAACTATTTTTTTGATTTCCCAAGTACATATTAGTAGGGTAGACCTTCCGCGTGCGCTTTGCTTTTAGGGTGGACTACTTGTGGGGTGGACACATCCCCTGGCCATTTTGTCCCACTTTATTTTTTTATTTTTTTGTTCAGAAGCGTGAAAGAACTGTCCTGTTGTTTGTTGCGCTGGTTATTATGTTTTCGTCGATTTATTTGTTCGTGAGCGTGTTGTCGGCAATGGGTACAAGTGGAATCACTTACATGTTATGATATCTCAGTTCGCCTTTTGGGGTGCTTTGTTTCGGCGTTCGTAGTGTGCATGACCACGCGCGGGTTTAGTTATCACAATGTGTTGAATAATAGTATCGTTACAGAGCGCCAGGCCTTTCGCTGGGAGTTTGTTGATGACACACTTTTGCAACGTTCAAAAAGGACTAGGGCCATCAATTGTTGTTTTGCTGCGTCTGTTGTGCTGGAGTCAAATTGTGTTTTCGTTGGAGATGAAAGACAGTGCAGTTATACCACTGCTTGTCTGACGACTTTAACGTGCATCACGCAATAGTGATACATGACAGCACGCCGGTACGATGTGCTCATCCAGATTGAAACGGGCAGAGGCGGTGGATTGAATCCACGATCAGTGAGCTTTACAGCGTGCTTTCAGCCACCACGTGCTACCGATCCACGAGCAACGAGGCATCGCGGTCGAATTCGAGCTCGAGAGAAAACAACAACAGCAACAGCAAGAAAATCTCCGGTTTGAGGCATTTAGTACTAGTGTCGCCATCTCGTTTAACAAGTTGGAAATAAAATTAACAGGGTGATTTTATTTACACAAATAGGCAAATACAACAATATTTCTGCTTTCTCGTCATGGTCTTAAAATTAGGATTAGAGGCACCTCAGTACATATGGCAAAGGTTTTGTCCTGTTTGTCGTCTAAATAATTGCATTTTTTTAAAAATGCCTCAAAACGCGCTAAAAACAGTCAAAACGGTCATGTTTCTGATTTTATTAAAAATCTTCAGTATTTAAAAGAAAAATCCAAGGGCCGTACAACCTTCATTATGTTATCCTAAGTAACCCCGCGAAAAGAATGAATTCCTATCGTGCATTCCTGAAATCCCGGGTTTGTGTAACGAAATTTGCCCTTCTAAGCGACGTAGCGGTTGAGATCCTCATAAAGTTAAACTTGCACCTTTCTTATTCTTTTTTTTCTTTTTTACTGCAATGTTGCCTGTCTAATGTTGCGTTAAAAAAATAGGGCGTAATTATGATAATCTAAAATTCGAAACAAGGAGAATAAATCTTGTTTTCCTCGTCGCAAAGTTGAAGAAATAACGCTTCTAACCAGCTTTCGCCTGTACACTTTCTCTCTTCGGGGCGTAATTCCTTTACAACTTTTCCAAACTCACAACCTCGACTAGCTCGAGAATCTTTTTTTTTTCTGTTCTTGTTACTTTCTTTCAAACACGCACTTGCCTCCGCTTGTGCCCTTTCAACCAACCCCCCCCCCCCCCCCTCCCCCCCCCCCCGCCCCCGTTGCTCCACTCTCTTCCTCGCGCTGCTTCTCTGTTTGCTACCTCTTGAACCTCAACTTTTTCTCCCCCTCTTTACTGTCTTGATGAACGAAGAGCCTGTTGGCGCGGGTCAAGATTAAAGACAAAATAAACATGTAGGACAAAGACAACACAAAGTGCACATCTGACGTGGTTGTGTTGTCTTTGCCCTACAAGTTTAGTCTTTACTGTCTTTCCCTAGTACATTTATCTAGTCTTACCCTAAATTATGTACGTCCATTTTTAATGCATACTTACCTATTACAACGACAACAACAACAACATAATATACATCCCACCGCTTTATAAGACGCACCGTCGGGAACGCGGGAAGAAGAAGAAAAATCACGATTTATACACTGGAACGTACGGCACTCCCCCTTTTGCAGTGCCGCTCAATCTTTCCAATCCGCTCTTGGCCCAACCACTTTTTTCCGGCCCTACTGCCCGATGTAGTCGGCCCAGTTCGCGAATATCGTCGGCGGCCCGAACCCAGGAAGGGACCGCGCGGCACGACTCCCCGCGGCAAATACGAAAACTGTCGGCCAGCGCGTGTTGACGTTCCTGATGTGGGTTAACGATCAACGAAGGCTTCGTGCAAACGCCGCGCGAATCCTTCGCTTTTATCCTCCGCGGCCTTTTTGTGGCGCCGTTATTTCTCTCTTTCTTTTTTTCTTGAACGCCGTTAAGAGAAGCGGCTCATCGCCAACTTTTCTTTTCGCCGAGGCACTAAAGAATGTTTCCTAAAGCCCGTCGGGCTCGTTGTTGTTCATGCGCCACTGCTTACTTACGTCCAAACTAGCGGCGAAGAGCGGAGGGGAAAGGGGAGGGGGGGCGATGATGAAAATTCTTATAAGCTGGCTGTTGCTCAACGTAGCTGTGCAAACTAAGGCGACGGCGTTGAAACACGAGAAGCAATGAATAGTGTTTTTTTTTTTCGCGACAACAGCCCGAATATTGCTTTCGAAACTTCGAAACATGTAAGTAGCTTATATTTTTTTCTCTCCTTTGCTTGGGAGAAACTCATATCGTTAAAGCGCCTCCGTAAAATGCCATGCTATGCAAAACGACAAGGATATTTTGCTGGCATAATAAGTACCTTTTTTTATATAAAACATGCAAATGAAGCACATGACAAAATCAGCTTATCTATCTCAGATTTGTCCCTGCCAGTATAAAATATTTTGTGGTTCTGTTTTCTAGCATTCGACTTTTGTTTAACGTTAACATAAAATTGAGCTTCGTCGTACAACAAAGGGTGTTATTCATCTGTTATTTAGCAGTTGTTAATAATATCCGACAAGTTGACTTGCATCTGCGAAACTATATAGTTTCGCAGATGCCAATCACCGATCCAGGTGCGACCCAGTCCCTATACCTAAAGCAACTATCAACCATTTAACCATACCCAAACCAAATAGACTACATCCATTCATTCATAGAAGCGATTGGACCTAGAGTAGTTCATACAAATTGGACTCCTTAGCCGACTCGGACCTCGTGAGAAGCCAATCCAAGCCAAGTCAGGCTTACGAACGAATCGAGGGCTTTAGCAATCCGGAAAGAGGCCGATTAGGAAATAAGTGGCTTCAATTACTGCGACTTGTCCCCTTAGGAAGACGAAATGGATGAATAAGTGATGGACTTGCCCCGCTCCGCTTTATATCGCAATCTCATCATTTAACCGGACAACTAGTAAACGGTCAAAGTTTGAATGAATCGCTAAACAAATTATAAAGATATCCAGTTTAAAGTGAATATAAATTAACAAACGGAAGGTAAACACTTGTGTGCAGTCATAATTAATGCATGAGTAAAGTATAATGGTTAAACAAAGAAAAAATAAAAAACAGGAAAAAAACAACGTCGTATAAAGCGAAAAGAAAAGAATAAATCAACAAAAGAGAGAAGTGAAAGCCAAAATAAAAGAAGCAGTACAAAAATAAAAGGGAAAGGAGAAATAAATAAATAAATAAGATCACAAGATAAAAAGAAAGGAGAAAATTTTGTAATATAAAAAAAGAAGAGCAAGAAATCTATAGAAGGCACCGTCTCTCGAGGAATAGACCAAAGCAGCCTGTTAGGGGCCAACGGACGGCAAGAGCCAAACACACACCAACAAAAAGAAGGGGTCGAACCTCAGAGCGTGACAAAACTAAGAAAGAGAATAAGCGGGCAAACTCTTAAGGAGCCTCGGGCACTGGACTAATAAATACAAAGGGCCACGCGCGCTCGTAAACAAACTGGAGACATATAAAGCTGGACAAGCCAAAAAACAAGGGACGGCTTCTGCGCTATAGATCTTTTGATGGCACGTGTAGGCCTCGACGGTAATCCTACCCGGGAACGGACAACCACGGCACTGCGGACCGTCCCTATTAAAAAGATGAAAGAAACGAGACAGAAATTGCGGCAATAAAAACAAAGTATAGAGTCGTCTTCTGAGCTATACACATAAAGTATAATAAGAACCGGGTATCGTACATGTATGAAATATCTTATATGGCGGCGTTTGGACGAGCGTCTCCGTGGGCGCGAGAAGAAATGAAGATGGCGCGCCGTGTATCATGGCGTCCCGTCTGTCTCACGACTTGCTCCAGTGGGAGCAGTAATACTCCAGTCCCCAAAACCATGCACACCATCGCTTAATAAATGGCGTTTCGGACCACAACTCGGCGCGATATAAATCTCGTTTACCGAGCGTTGCGTGGTAAGGATCTGCTCCTCGCTATCAGGAGGGAGAACGGCGATCGAGCGCTCTAACGCAACGCGGCTCGGAGCGCGTGGAGCGAAAGCTCACGCGCTCCGAGCCACCCCCTCACCCCCGGCGTCCCGTGGTTTCGATCTGGATTAGCATCGTATACCGGTGTGCCGTCGCTGTGTCATTACTGCGTGATGCACGTTGAAGACCTCCCGAGTTACGTAGCAGTGGCGCTGCACTGGATAAATTTCTCATCGACTGCAGAGATGCCAGAGACGCCCAGCGGGACAGACTAATTCCACGTTGTCTAAACATACACACACAACACGATTACTGTGCTCCTCTATGCGGGTAAAAATTGAGAGAGAAGGAGGACGGACGCCAAAGCGCCGAGCCCTGTAGTTGGAAGGATTAGTGGGATAGATGCAAAACTAGCTGCCTTCGTCCCCACTCCTGTCCGAACGAATTGGAACGTCAAGCGTCGGTTTTCGGCGTCCGCGTTCGAACGCGTTCAAACAATGAGTAGAGATGAAGGCAAGCTTGCTTTGCGTCTATATCCACTCATCATTCAAACCAGAGTTCGGTGCTCCGACGTCTTCCACGCGCTCTCATCTCCTCCTCTCCCTCAAATTATACCCGTTAAAAAATAAAAAAAAGTTTTAATTGGAAACGTATTGAACGCGCCAACAGAGTTTTTCTCTCTTTCCTTCCTCCCTCAAAGATAGCTAGGGCTCCGTGTTTTCGGAGTTTATTTTTCCTGTGAAATTCGGAGGGGTGTTTTTCGGAGTTTATTTTTTAGCAAAAATTCGGTGTTTATCGGAGTTTATTTTTCGTAAATCCCCAATTCTCCGAAATTCGGAGATTAATTTCGCAGTGTTTCCTATTAAAAATATTAAATAATAACCGGATGCAAACGTATGCCACATAAGAAATAAAACGCGCTTGTATCAATTAAGATTTCTTCAGTTGAATTTGGCGTTGGTGTCATTAGCAATACTAATTTGTCCCACGACAAAAGTCGCACACAAGTGTGGCTTCGATAAACGTCGATACCTTAAAATCAATAAACTGCCGGAGGTAGCCGCAAGGAAGCTCGTTGTCATCCGATCAATCTATCCCGCGGCCGCTTGAGGTGCAGTGGTTGAGGATTTAATAGAGAAGTTTCAACTGCCCCTCTTCCCTTTTTATACAATCTCTATGGTCCATAGCTTTCACTGTTACCCCCAGAAACATACCCTCTCCTTTCTCTAAATCCCAAATCCCATGGCCCAAACTGGAAACCAAAAGAGTGGCTTTTGTCGTGACACGAATGGTACGATGTCCCAGGCACGTAGCCAGGATTTTGTTCCGGGGGGGGGGGGGATGCCGCCCATGACAAAATGCTGTATGAGGGGGAGGGGGAGAGTAGGTCCCAGCAAAATGGGAGATTTTGGGGGGGGGCAGGCCCCTTCTCCCCCCCCTTTCTGGCTACGTGCCTGCGATGACCTGTTTCCCTGATCCGACCTTGACGAGACAAGCCGTAAGGACCCCTTTTGACAACGGTTCGAGGCTTGAGAAATAATTATAGTGTCATTTTCCCAGGACCATTCATCCTAAACTGCGCAAAATGTAAAAAAAAAAAGAATTTTACTTTTTTTGTCGGGAAAAAGGGGGGGGGAGTGGCATGGGCACATAACAATTCTGAGTTTATCGGATAAACCGAATTGGCAAAATTTTTACCGGCGGGTGTTTTTCGAAGTTTTTCGGATTTATCCGAAAACACGAGCCTAAAGATAGCCAACCTTGACAGGCCACCTTCGGTTAATCTCTCTTTTTTTTTCCTGTTGCTCTTATCTTTTTATTGGCAGTAAACATGCGCCCGAAGTTGTTCTGGACGACAGGGTGCGCCTTCACGAGACGAACTGCACCGGACGAAACGAACTGCACCGGCTTAGTAGGCTCAAGGTTCTTGCTCCATGATTGGCTCTTCGGCGTTCTCATCGGCCAATGCCGTAATCTGATTCGTTGCGGAGCAATAATGAGATGCCCAGAAATCGCCACGCCCTGCGTTTTTTTTTTGACCTGTTAGTGATTGTGTGGAGAGCAAGCTTTTCTGCTTCTCTTGCAGGGGTAGTGCTGATGTCAGAAAGACGCCGAGCTCTGATTGGCTCTGATTGAAGGATAGTGGGTAAAACTCAAAGCAAGCTGCCTTGAAGTCTACCCAGTATCCTTCAATCACAGCCAATCCGAGCTCGGCGTCTTTCTGACGTCACCACAACCCCTGCAGGAGAAGCAGACGAACTTGCGCTCCGCATAGTCCAACAGAACTCTCTGACGTCACGCCGCTACGGTGGCGCTGCTGTACGCACTGCGCATGCGCAGACGCTTCACATCGCGTGAATCTCGTTTCTGCGCACGCGCGCTGCCCACACCTGGCGTGGGCAAGCGCTGACGTGTTTGATCTTTGTGGACAGAACGTCGGTCTATAGCATGCAGTGTTGGAACTTGCATGTAACGTATAATTTTCTATATATTCTGCTTCACCAGCCCATGCTACACGCCGAAGGAGCGATCAAGCTGCGCCGACACGGCGCCCGCTTTCTTTTTGTGCGTGCTCGTCCGCCGGCTCATTCAATCAAGTCCAGAGAATGCAATCAAGTGCAGAGAACGGGAGCGCGTTGCTTAAGTAACGCGCTCCCGTTACTGTTTTACGGCATCGAGCATCAACTGACGTTACCCATTACCCGTTACTTTTGATAAATATTGGTCAAGCTTTGGCCTTCATCGAGTCAACCCGCATACTGTTCTCTGCATAAGAAGAAATGAAAAAGATGGTATTCCACCACGATTTACAATGCACGACATTATTTTAATATCTTTCAGCGAGAGGTTTAACTACACTTCCATGCCAGGGACGCAAGCGATTCGTCGGCGAGAGAGATTTGGTCAGAAAGCGGCGGTTTGTCCGCGGACCGCTCGGAAATCTTACCTGTTGCACCCTAGTTAACGCCTATACTATCCGCCATTAATGCTTTACTGTTTTCGCGCCTCCCTAATTTGAGTTGAGTTGAGAAAGGGTATTTATGTAATGTCATGCATGGCTGCTCTTGTCCATTCGCAACGGCGGGGGAAGGGTTAAAGGGAGTTCACAGACACCGCGATAGTCATCGCGGCAGGAGGTACGCTGGTCCGCAGGCCGCGTAAAAGGAAGTGTGGAGCTGAGCCAACAGGAGTCGCACTGTTCGCGCGGCGGCCTATCCCGAGGGATGACCCAGTCCTCGGAGGTGTTGGTTTTAATTCCCCGATTCGATGAAATACTTCATGAAAAATACTAAATTAGTGACTTTATAGTTCATCCCAACAAATTCCCACGCGCGCCAAGTCTTTCTACACGTATACTTGACTGGTTTAGTGGTTTTCAATGACGCTCAGCAAGTTTCTAATAGAAAAATATATTTGTTTTAATTATTTAGGAACTTTATCTAGCAAGTACTCGTTATTTCTTGTCATGACGGTTAGCACCCCTATACTTTGTCCCTCTGGTCGTATAAGATGACCTGCAGAGATAGCTCTATTATAGCCTACACGGCTTTAAAAAAAAAAAAGATCTATAAAGTTCAGGAATTTTTCCAGTACATGTGCAAACCTGTTTAGATATGTCTGTAAACTACGACACCATTCTCGTTTTTCCGAAACCGATTTATAAAAAAAATTTGATTTGCCCATATAGAGCCTAATAGCGACCCGCCTATGGCCCCCTCAACCCTCACATTACACCGTGTTTATATAGGTCCTTCTAGCGACCTAATGACTTTAACTGGGCCATATCACGCCTTATTTCAACCCTTATAAGGTGAAACCCACCCAGCTATGACCTTACGCACACGCGTATATGGCTATATACGGCCTTATCTGACCCTATATTTAGTCATTTCTGCCCATGTATAAAACATATCAGGCTCATAACCGTCATCTGCGTAACGGTTGCCACTTACGCTGCGTGCACAGAAAATCCCATGAAAGCGACCGTGTTCAAAATACCCAACGTTTCAAAACATGTTCATAACGCTAAATGGGTTTAGTTTTTTTCGATTTTGTTTTTCAGTCCTGTTTGATATTTTTTGTTTTAGTCCTGACACACGGTTTACATATGCAGGCAGGCAGTCCTCTTATAGCTATCCAGCCCGGCAAGACATGCAGTTTTAATACGCCTGTGTCCATGAGAGACTTCCGCCTGAGGCGCAGTAAAACCCCTTGCTCCGGGATGAGACTGAGAGATGGCAGCATTTAAATTTAAACGCGCGCTTTTGTGCTCCGCGTGTTCACGCATTCACGGTCCGGCGTCGCGCGCCGTTATTTTGATGTCCGTCATTTGTTTTATTTTTTGTTTTTTATATCCCCATTTTTTGGCGACGACGATGGTTATTTTTATACTTATGACGACGATGGAGTTCCGGCAGTGACAATTGACAGCACCGATCCAGGCCCTACGTTAAAATAAACTAAAGTTACTTGCTTTTAAAGACATTTCGGATGTAGCGGCTGTAGACAATAGATCCTTTCCGAACTTCTCTTTGTCCACTTTGATCCATATATCATTATCTGAGGAATGGCGCCGGTGCCGTACTAATGGCGGCCCTCTATACTCCATTCGCTCTTAAGCTGAGACTAGAAGCTCCGCCTTCAGCGCGAGCTCGCTGACTTCCACAGCGTTTTGGTAGCACGTGCCTGAGCGTTCACACTTGTGTTAGCAGGGGCAGAAAGCTCGTGCTGAAGACGGAGCTTTTAGTCTCAGTTTAAGAGTGAACGAATAATAGTGACTGATAAAGAACGACGTCGAAGAGGCTTCTAAGCGGATGATGTGAGGGCTGGGGCGCTAAATAGTCTGCGCTTAGAGTATTGGCACTCTGTTCCCCGACATTGTTGTGGGCGCCGCCATTTTAGTGCTTGTGCAGAACAGACGCAACTGCCGATCGTCGTGATTCAAAAGTGCGACTTCCTCAGAATTACACTCTAAAAAAAAAGTGTATATTCTTACACCCCTTGTCACATATACAACACCCCAAAACTTCAGTTGGATGTACAGCGCACTGACGTTTTACCGACGCTACCAAATTTCACGAGTGGCTTGATAGCCGAGACTCATTAAAATAGTTAATGTAAGTGTGACAGACTGCAAAAAAGTTATCGGGGTTTTCTAGGCTCAACTGCAAAACCTGTTTTTTTTGTAGACTTTGATACGTACTTTAGCTGTTTAATATGTTATATCGCACCGTCATCAACCCTTTCCCAAAAGTTGAGGCGTCATTGTGCGTTGGAGCTTTGTTTTGACAGGATTTGATCTTTGTCACCATCGAAACTGAAAGCGATCGAGAAAAAACTGCGCAATCAACACTTTCTCGCCTGCCGTTGACTTGCGAAAGTGAAGGTGCACGATAAAACACAATTTCATTAGCTCCAATGGTATGGCAAAACTTAAACTGCTATACTCTGTTTCACCTTATGATGTACCGCAGGAAAGGCTACAAGCGCGAGCTCCTTGCTCTGGGGCACATATCGGCGGCACAAGCTCTCGTGACTTAAGAGCGGCTGCCAACGCTATGAGCTCGCGCTTATAGCCTTCGCTGCGGTACAACTAAGGTGAAACGAAGTATATTAGCGGCGAGAGGCTTTGGTGGCGCCCTCCTATGGTTCCCTCTCATGACGTGATTACCTTGCGAACAACCAGTTCAATGGTGTTTGTAATGAGCATGCTGGATGCTTGAAATCTTGCACTCTGAAACCAACACTGCCAACACCGCCAAACTTGAAGTTCTTCAATTCCTCTTATATCCGTCAAAGAGAAATCCTTTGCTGACGTCATAGTCAGCATTCGGCCAATCATGGCAGGCCGATCACAGCGACGCTTTCGACCGCGCACGTCACCAATATGGGCCACCAGATCGCACTGAATTTTGGAAAGGGTCTATTTTACCGATTAAGAAAAACAACCAACTAAAAGTATAACTAACTTTCCCGGCTTACCAAGCTAAACGCACGAGGTATATTTCGAGTGCATTGCAATATCGAGTGCATTGCAATATAGTTCCAATACTTGAACTCCTCGTTAAATATTCTATAGTAAAATATGAGTTCTGCTGCTGTTGCAGACGCAGTCCTGCCGCTAAGGTGTACGCCTAAATTTAATGTTTACTGCGTTACTTCTAAGTTCGAAATACACTTTAAATACGCATACTCTACAATGTTTACTATATTTCAGCGAAGTTCAATAGCCGTAATTTTTATGTATTGCTTTTTTTTGCCGAAAGTTGCTCGATTAGTATAAAACGCTAAAAAAAAACCCAACAAACGACCCCCCTTCCCCCTACCCCCCAATATCACAACAAATTAGTTATAACTCCGAAAAGAGTGTCAGCAACCCCAAAATTCGTAGCCAGAATGATGAGCTTTGAGGGGGCATTTGCGAAGATTATCTTCTGGAATGAATGAGACCCTAACCTTGACTGGCTCACGGCGTCTCACGGTATGAGCAATTACGAACGATTTCTTTTCATTATTCCCAACAGAGATAGCCCTCGAGCCATACAAGTTATTTCTGCTCTGAACAGCCTGAATTAAAAACATCCCGTTCAGGCCATTGTTGACGTAGACATCTATTTACACAATTCAATATTGGAGTATAAATGGCTGACTAAGCAGTATTTTGGATGTGAAGAGATCGACTAACTCGTAATCCGGCTGTCAGAATCGGTTTTCTTTGTCTATTAAATTTAAGGCTAAACTTACGCCGACATTAACAAAACAAAAACAACAAAAAAGTATTTTCTTAACCAGGGTTTAATCTCATTAAGCGTGAATGAATAAAGTTGTCAATTATTAAATGAACTATTGTCGATTGCGGTTGTGCATTTCGTCATTTTCCAATGTTATTTCCAGAGATTAGTAAATAAACATTACAAAACGCAAACGCGAAAAACAAAATTCCGGGGACACTTAAATGGACATTGACACCCCCTAAAATTTTTGTTTTCTGTTTTCCAGGCAATTCATTATAGTGTCAGAAGTCTACCTAATCAATATTTAGCTATAGAGTCACATATATTTTTAGTAAAGTAAAAGAACGCAACTGCTCGAAACCGAAACCGAAACTGGACTGGGGAGGAAGCAGAAATATAGAGGAGGAGAGAGATGGCGGAAGTCACGTGGCTGTGCAACTTTTTGTGTCTTCAAGCTACGTATTTGCGGCTTTTTACAAGTCATAAAAGGTGGGTATCATATTTCTTTTCGATTTCTAATATTGAGTGTGTGCCTTCGATGGCCCACGACTTTGGTTATATATTTGGTGCTTGTGTCTAAACCATAGGAAACGGCATGTGACCACAAAGAAGAGAGTGAGCGCGACTCAAACCGGCCAGTTCTCGATCGGCGGTTTTCGGGCAAAAAAGAAAACGGGTTTCGAGCCGCAAATTGTGTTCTGGGTAGTTGTGCTCTCATAAGTCATGTACAAATAAAAACCTTGGCGACCTTAAATACCCTGTCAGTGCTTCTTTAAGCACTTTTTATGAGTTGTGAATGCGAAAGCATGACTAGGGAGTTTTCGTAGATCTTTTTGGCAGTCCCGCAACGCTCTCTGCAACCCGTTACGATACACGGAACTCTACAGTCAGGGCCACCTTGACTGTAGAGTCGCCCGATCTGAGCGGGACTCAAACCGCGTCTCAAGACGCTCGCGCGCCCCAGCCTTTGCAGTGCTTTCTTTCACCCAGTCTTAGCTAAAGGCTCTATTGTAACTTAAACCCAACGAGGTAAAGGGGTATATACCGATAAATACCGATAATTAACCCCCGAGGCGTTTCTTTCTGAATCGGTAAAAACCGAAAAACACCGAATCCAAGCTGCGGAAAAAAATGGCTGCTTTGCTCAAAGAATCTTCTAGCCGACTTTCTTTTCTCGTTGATCCGGAACACAGCCCCACTGAACTGTCCTTGGGGTCGTCCCTTCCTTTTGAAACCATGTTTATTGCCCCGTTCCCTTCCCTTATCTTTTTTAGCACAACGGTTTTCAAGCATAGAGGGGCGGGGGGAAGGGGGAGGGCAATAGATCAATGCATTGGCAGCTTCTGGAGAGCGCACAGCAAGGAACGGCCAGTCTTGTCAAAAGCCTCTTTTAATTTTCTTGCCATCCCCGTTTCAGGCGCGAACGTGGAGCTTGCGTTTTCTGGACTGCGTTTCCTCAGCCGCAAGGAACGTGCTCCGATGACTGACAAATTTGTGACGATGCACATGTCAATTTTTTTCAGTAAGTTTAAGTTTTGACATTATGCTTCTGAAAGTGTCACGCTTTCTGTTATTACCATCTGTATGTGCATTGTGTGACGTGTTTGGTGTGTGTACAATAAACGTGTGTAATGTGAGGTGTGCCGTGGTTTTTCTAGTAGTTATGCAGTCGCTTTGCAACACAAGCCCCGATAATCACCGATTTCTTTTCAGGATTGAAATTAAACACCGAAAAACACCGATTCCAAGAGAAAAAATAAACACCGATAAATAACCCCCGAATGTGAACAAAAATAGATACCGAAAACGCCGAACCCTACAAGTTATACCCCCGTCAGACGGGCACCTAAAAGGACCTTTACGCCAAAGGACCTTTAGTGTAAATGTCATTTAGGCAATGCCACACGGCAACTCAAATGGCATTTAGCGTAAAGGTCCTTTTCGTGAACCAGAGTCCCCGCAACTCCTTTACGGCTGCTAAAGGCCTACTCTCCTCAGCAGCGGCCTACACAAAGAAGCGGATTGAAATAAAAGATGGTACCGAAATCTAGAATAGATGCTTTTGCATTTTTATTATCGAAAAAGAGCGTGTTTCACATATGTGCTGTTCAAACCTCGCTCACGGCCCCAGCCATCTAGTACGCCTCGTCGTCGCCTGCTCGCGTCGTCCGCTTCGACACTTCGGTTTTCCTCCTCTCGATTTTCCTTACAACTATAGTTATCTAGCTTTTATTTCTCTACTTTATATTTTATAATCTTTTAATAGCCCACAAAAATTAAATATGTACAGTACGGATAGTAATACATGTATTACTATCCGTACTGTACATATGTATTGTTTTCTTTTTGTACATATATATTTCTGTATCTCACACTCGCGTTGTGCTATATGTCGAACGACGGAGGAGTGTTTACTACTAGGAAAGAATCGCCGCGCTTCCATCGGAGCGTTGAAGGAACTTGAGGCGACGTGGGCGCTGATACGACTTTGGGAGGATCGGCTGTAGGATCTCCGACACGTGCGATGAACCTCAACCGCGAGCACGACGCCGAACCGAACAGGGCGAACGCGTAGCAGAAGCACGGAAAGGAGCGGGAGCACTGAGCAGCCTTAGGACTGAGTGAGCGGGAGACACCCAGGGTTGCCGCTAATAAACTTCTTCTGAAGCTGGGAGAATGTTTCTGATGCCAAGGAAATCTGATATGTGGCTACGCCATTTACAACAAGAAGAGCCTTAATTGTTGTCAACGAGACATCGGTGATGCACGCTGACGTCTCGGTCAAAGTGCGACAAGAAGTCTGAACCTAGGAGGGGTACGTAACTTCGGCGATGGTAAATATGGACGGAAATATTCTGCGTAGCCCTAAGTCCAAGGACGTTTGAGCGATTTGCTGCAACTAGAGGGCGGCCGGATAATGGGTTTCGTCTTTGAGCTGGTGTTGGCGGAAGGATGGACATTTCCGCCCCGGTGTCAATTAGCAAGCGTATTCCAGAGATTTTCTCGGTAATAAAAATGAGAGCCGGCCCATGTTGGACTGACGTCCTGGTCACCAATTTGTCGGCGGTGTTCGAAGTTGCCGGAAAAGAATTTGAGACGTCCGGTCCAGAGCTTAGGCGAAAGTAATCTCTTTTTTCTTTATATTGTTGTCGCACCGGCTCAAGAGATCCACCAGAGCGAGCCAGAGCGAGAGTC
Organism: Ixodes ricinus; assembly: GCA_037355805.1. NCBI lineage: Eukaryota > Metazoa > Arthropoda > Arachnida > Ixodida > Ixodidae > Ixodes > Ixodes ricinus. The sequence goes on from JAZHYW010046454.1 coordinate 78,667, forward strand.
TGCACGAGCAACTCGCGCTCGCTGTGCCCCCTCATGTTTTAAACGTAGCGCAAGGTGCGTCAATGCACGAGGCACGTGTAACGTGCAGCCCTTGGGGAGATCATGGCGGCACAGCGCAGCACTGAGCTGGATTTCAGACGCCATGTTCTTCCCAGAAGTGGCACGCGGCACGTGTCTCAAGCATTTCCACAACAATGAATGGCGTCACTGTTCCCAGGATAGGGGGCTTTTGGCGACGTGCGCGATCGAAAGCGTCGCTGTGGTCGGCCTTCCGCGATTGGCCGAATGCTGACTATGACGTCAGCAAAGGATTTCTCATCGACGGAAATAAGAGGAATGTAAGAGCTTGAATTTTGACGGTGTTGGCAGTGTCGCTTTGAGAGGGTGATGATTTCAAGCTTCCACCATGCTCATTGCAAACACCATAAAAGTTGTTGTTCGCAAGGTAATGACGTCACGAGAGGGAGCCATGGGAGGGCGCCACCAAAACATCTCGCCGCTAATAGCTGTGCTCGCTTCTGTGGCGCGTTCATGGTTTTAATTTAAAGCGCAAAGGATTTCTGTTTGAGTGAGGCAGAGCTGCGACCCTACAAAGTAAACGCTGAAGTCAACAAAAACGTCCAGTGGTAGTCCCATACATGCATAAGATTTCCCATAATTTAAAAAGAGTGGCCAATGAATACAAGGTTCCTGTGGTATTCTCGGCTCCTAAAACAAATGACTCAGATCTGCTCAAAAGATCGCTCTGAATACGACAACGTAACAAAAGCAGTGTGAAAAAAAAAAAAAAAACGCCACAGGTAACCTTTTGTTTCGTTTTCAATCGGTGTTGTGTACGACATCCCACTGACATGTGGCAGAGGTTATGTGGTTCAGACTGGTCGGTTCGTAAATGACCGTCTTATGAACATGATTGATCCCTGAAATGCAAGGTGGGGGGGTCAGCTCCTTTGCACTCCAGATCATGTGCCAATTCGCCATCTTTTCAGGGCGCGACAATTATTGGAAGATATAAAGAAAAAGACAATCGAGAAATTTTTGAAGCATATATTATCCATCGCTTGGGAGAATGCTACGTTATCAAGCCTTCCGTGTGGCTGTCGGGTGAGGAAACCTTATATTTCGAAATGTCTTTGTGTAATAAAACGATTTTGTAGGTCAAAATTATGTTTGTGTTACCCTACCTTTTATGCGGTGTGCACATACTCTGCCTTTCAAGCTGTGCATGTGTCGCGCTCTCGTAGTACGAGCCTTTATGATGCTTTCCTTTTCTTCTTTCTTTGTGTAGAATATTTCAGTTGCGAGTCAGCGCATGTGTGTCTTCTGTGTTCCTTTCCTTTGTCCTCACCCTTTGTGCGATGTTGTGTTCCAAATGTCATCATACCAACTATAGCCCAGCTCACCATCCTTCTACATCTGCACCTATTTTGACAATTCCTATTTTGGTCCCTAAGCCATGTCACAAAGTCCTTGCCAAAGCTCAAAGGTATGAGTAGAGCCATGGCCACCTTTTTCTGTGTGACGCGCCAATATTTCACAGTACCTGAGGTTGAAATGTGAAGCTATGAAGGAATAGCTGGAAAACAAGTCCATTGGAGAAGACAGTAGCCATGGCTAACTTTCGACCTGGGGCCAAAACCAAGACAAGAACGTTAATATAAACGAACAAACCAGAACAAACCAACGTTGGTACAGACGAAGAGAAGTCAAACAAAGCATAAAAAAAACAGGATACGTAACGGGTGATGCAACGAACTCCAGCGAACGAAAGTTGAATTCCTCGCGCCAGATATAGCAGAATGCGGAAACGGAACGATCCAAATCGAGTCAGGGGTTAGTGCCGTGGAGACGAGAGGGGCGGCGTGAGCGAATTTCCCCAACTGCTGAGTCATCGCACCTCTCTCAATCGCGTTCCGTACACGAGCTGCATGCCAGGCTGTCGCCTCGGCGGTAAATTGGATTCCGCTGTACTCGTCTGTGTGGAATGTTAGCCTGAATGGGAGGGCGCACCTTGCAAATGCTTGAAGCATATTTACTCGCTGTGGAAATCTGAAAGAAAAAAAGCGGAAGACAAATTGTGATTTAATCCAAATCATAATTGACCCAAGACCGGGGAAAATATGGGCGAAGTCAAACTGCTTATACAACATATATGAAAGACACTCTGTATACAGATTCGAACGCAAGTCACCACGAGACCCGTGCTTCGAATGCCGTATGGCAATGAGTTCAAGGAGATAACATGGCACACGGCATTCGAAACAAGGATATTGCGGTGACTCATGTTTGCAGACTGTCTTTTCTTTTTTTTCTTTTTTTTATGACGTATGAGCAGTGCGACCCAAGCTTCATAAGGTGCCTAAAGATCTGCCTGTCTCAGAGTGCAGACATCCAAACACGTACATGTCTCCCCCCCCCCCCCCAATTTGAAAAAACAAAAAAAATAGAATGTTTCTTTTTTTGTTTTTTAACCGGAAAAGTAAATTACGCATCGTCGAACGCTCATTCTCCGGCCATATGTATAGTGTTAGCGGTTCGTACGAGATGTCAAAAGTTTCTGAACGAACAGTTATCTCATTCGAAAGTAATAAACGATTTTCTTAAATTTTGATGGGAAAATGGCGTCCGACGGAGTTCTCGAATACATGGAGCTGAATGGCGTCAGTTACCGAAAACTGGTTAAAAAAAGATCCCGTCTTCCCATGAAAATTTTTGAAAAAAAAATTGCTTATATATTTTTAATGAGATAACGGTTAGTTCTGACACTTTGGCATCTGGTTTGGACCGTTAACGCTACATTTGAGCGGAGAATAGAGAGTTTTAGTAATACGTATAGCAGCAAACGTAAGCTCCCTACGTTAGGCCAAAGTGCCGTTACTCTGGAGCGTAACCTATTTAGTGGTTCTACTTTCGCCTAAGTGCGATCGAAGTTGGTACTGCGATCACGAGCATGCATGATGTCTCGAAGCTTGCACTCCACAAACAAGGTAAAAAGAAAAAACACGTAATTTTGTTTTGAAAAATTAAATAAATTCGATTTACTTTATATAAATCACATTATTTTATTGAAATCAGATTAATTTGATTTAAATCACTGTAGCAAGAAACTAGCGACTCTTTATCATTACCTATATTTTAAAACATGGCAGACTGATTGATCTATCTTGGAAGAAAGAATTACCGTAAATTTAAAGTACAATTTAATTACCAACTTGTTATTGATGTAAACGCTGCCAAGCCAAAACAAAAAGAGTGATTTTTTTTTCTTCTGCAGTTAAATAAAAACCTTTGTTTGTTTTTTCTTTCGCGTTATGATTTGCTTGAAATAAACCATTACTTTGCTAGTTCGCTTTTCTTCCTTTCGCGTTCCGATTTATTTGCAATAGGACATTACGTAGCTTACGAACAAAGTGGAAGATAGAAAGAAAGCTCAATCCTGTGATTTGCTCAGAAGAGCATTGTTTCTTGCTTGTGTTCAGCCTAATATAGATGTGTTTTTGTTTTTTTACTTTTATTACAAAACAAATGCCCATTGAAGGCCTCAGCTGGTAGACGAAAGCTAAATCAAAACTATTCTTGGGATGATTTTTGCGGTAAAGGTTTGATTTAAATCAGCATAGTAAAACTGGTCTTATCTAAATCAGATTGAAATCATCTAGATTATTTTTTCCACCCTGTTACAAGCGCTCGCGAATACATGGCTTGCACATGTGACGTGATCGCGCCGTGCTGGTGACCACTCCTGCCTGTTCCAGTTCTAGAGGCTCGGACCTGTTCTTGAAGAGTGAGACAAATTCGGTGATACGGAATGCGTGCTGCGAAAGGTACGCGACCAGCAGCAAGTCCACCATAATGACAGCTGATGAGACGTCAATGCAAGCCATGTATGGCAGGCCATCTCAGGGTATTATTGCGTTCGCTCTCGTAGCCCGTCCCAAGCTTGCACACTTACGGTGAAACTTTGATGGCATCGCTCGTTGATACCATCCGGTGTCGGTCGGAGAAAAACATTTGGCCATTCGCATGCAGGGACCGTGTTACGTAAACCCTTTTGAATGGTGCGGAAGGCGTTCCGTCGGGCGCACGTTGCACGCAACATCGAACAGTGCGCGTCTACGTAAGCTGCAAAGTGTATTCACGTGTTCTACATGAATGTGCGTGCGTCTGTGTGTATGTGCGTGTCTGTGTCTCACGTACAGCGCGTGTAGACGGCCCGCTCTAAGCTTCATCGATCTGTCTACGACTGTAGTAGCCGCACTTCTCTCCGAGACTGAGCAAACATCGAGCATAGACAGCGACAGGTCACGACCGACGGCCCGCGTCTTTGATCTCTGCATCCGTAACGCGAGCACCGCGGCCTAACAGCCGTTTCGGCTATCTATAAACTTAGATCGCGTATAGTGCTTCGCTGAAGTTTCTCTCCGAACCAGCATGCGTGCTGGGGACTCGCATAGCAGACAAGCAAGCCAAGCACGCTTGCGCAGGAACTCGTTTATTTCAAAGACTGAAGTGTCTGTTCATGCGCCGTTTCCCAGCCAGGGGTACCGCCCTGAGTCCTGATGCGGCGTCGCAGACACGAGTTGGTGTACAGTTTCACGCCTTGCTTCCAGCACACGCCGCTTATTAGTTACGTTATTGGCACCAAAGTCACCGGATCCTGGGAAAGTATACCCCTTGCGTTCTCCGCCTGCTAGATGGACACATCTAGACATATACTAACAAACAGACGACCAAAACGTCGCAAGGCGATTGACTGATCAGCCTCCATGGCCAAAGTAATCGCCATTTCGGTCTTTTCAAAGCTTCGAAAGGGTCGTCCTGAACCAGCCGCGACAAGAACGCTATGCGGCTTCATTGTACTGAAACTTTTCCGCGCCAATATAAGCGTCCTTGGCACTGTGCGTGCAATCAACTTATCAATCATGCTTATCTTCTCATATATCTTGCAAATGTATTGTTCCTCTAGCGTATTTCAAAACAGAAAAATTATTTTTCAGTGCCGCCAAGCACCAACGCCGTTCGCGGAAAATGTGCAAATGTGTGCGCTTGTTTCGTCAGTGTGTGAATAGCAAAATTTCTACGCACAACATTTTTTTTATATAAAGCAACCTGTTACCACGAATTTAGATCGGCTCACAAAAAATGAAGAGGTCAAGAAAAAAACAAAAGTTCATTCCATGGACCAAAAATGGCGACCAAACGGGGAGCTTGGTGCTACTTTCTCAGTGTACGGTTACTTTAATTGTCCCTACTCAATTACACGTAAAAACTTCGGGTGCAACTCCATCTTATAACATAACACGCAATGCTTCAATGCGCATTGAGCATTAGGCGCAGCCATTGTTTGCTTTTCTCGCTGGCTTGAATCTTGAAAAGAAAGAGGCACTGGCGAATGCTCTTTACATCCCATATTGTAAAAAAAAAAAAAATAGACAGCGGAAAGTCTTATTGGGAGCGTGCGACACCTAAAGGGGGTGCGCCGATCCGATTCGGCAGCTATACACCAACACCAACACGACAGCGTCCGCGGCGTCGCCTAGTGAGCACAGCCCACCCGGACCTCTTCTAAATTCTAATGCACCCGCAGCGCCTTGGCCACGTCTGCGCCTTCCCGGGGCCGCGTTTCTTGATCTCGATCCGGAAGTAAAGGTTTGGAGCCTTGACATTCGGAAACGTGTCCATACCCAACGTTGCTCTATATATGTTTTTTTCTTTTTTATGTCATTCGACCCACACCAGTTGCTCCTAGCTCGAAATCAATCGTGTCCCCCGCAATCGTAAAGCCGGGTTCACATCACACAAAAGACAGTCTGCAAACTCGAATCACCGCAATATCCGTTGTTCGAATGCCGCGTGCCTAGTCCTATCCTCGGACTCATTGCCATGCGAGGCATTCGAAGCACGGATCTCGCGGTGACACGCATTCGAATTTGTGTGCAGAGTGTCTTTTGTATGATGTGTAAAGCAGTGTGAGCCCGGCTTAGAGGGCACGGAAACGCTTTGCGCTGCTCGATCAGCGAGCAGCCCAATGCGTATCGCGCTCGTGACGTCAACAGTTTCTGCACGGGCAAGGGTGCTGTAGTTCCGAGCGTTGCCGCTTGGTGGCGTCAACGCGTGACAACCTCGCCTAGGAGTAATATCCGAGGACTGTACGCCCTATGGCCTATACGTAGCTTGTCCGTAACGTCATTCGCGGCCATGACGGTATTTTAGCTGCCACGAGCGTTCGGCTCACCGTGTTAGTTTCAAACCGCAGAAGTAGTAGCGCGAGGGAACCAGTGTAGAAATAACCGTCAGTACTTTGCAATGCCGACACCTGCAAGCTATGTATAGATCGTATTCACTGGGTGCCACATTCGAGCGCGCTATTCACAGCGCATGCGGGGAGAGTGAAGGGGGGGGGGAGAGAGAGAGGGGAGAGGTTTAATTGGCCTGGCAGAGGTCCCTGCGTCCTCAGATCAAGTGAGTGAGTGAGAAAACGTATTTATTAGAGAGTTTTAGTGGATCGTTCCGATGACTCCGATAACGATACCCGATACTCTGCCTCCGCCTTTGCGCTTACATATATAGTATCGTTATCGGGGGTATCGGAGGTATCGGAACGATCTACTAAAACTCTCTATTCTATATTAAAGGAATGAGATACATCATGATCCCTTGATAAAGTCATCCAATCGTGACGAGGGAAGGAGATTATGGGAAGGGTCCCATGATCTCCTTCTCCCAAGCTCCTATCTAAAGTCAACGATCAAGCTCCCATCTAACGTCTGCAAAGAACGGCGATCTTGATGGTGTGGAATGCACGTTGCGGAAGCACTGTGGAAGCTCTCACTTAGTAAACGCGTTAGCGTTCTCCGCCGAGTGACATTCAGGCCTAAGTAACTTAAAGAGCGAGCCATACTGCCGCGAACTGGCGCGGCTTCTAAGGAACTCATGACGTGGCGGCATTCCAACGGATAGTCCACAGACCGCCACCAGACGCTATTTCGAAATCTGTTAATTTGTTTCAAAATTAGTTTTCTTGAATTTTCTGACGGTAGCGCAGAAACACAAGTCAAAGTTAGTTTTTCTGGACTGACGGCACAACACAGACCACATCTAAACAAGGAAATACGTGCAAAGATTTCGTTTCCGACACACCGGCTTTTTTTTTTTTTTTTGCTTTGGAATATATTTTTATGATGCGTTTTTGTGTTTTACGGTACGGAAATCACTACGGGAGGACATTCCCTAGGGTCACTAAATCATAAAATCTACGTGATAAATATTTTTCGTTCCTATTATCCGATTGTTCTTCGCTCGCTGGCGCGGATCGAGTACATGTAAAAAGCTTGAGGTGATCGATGCTGTTTACACCGGCGCATGGAAGGAATGTGTACATAATTTCCGGGTCTTGCGTGAAAAAAGTTCGCGCACACTGTAGCCCTGAATGTTTTGCACAGCACTGTGTCTCAGGCAAGCTCGACATTGATTAAAACCGAGGTCAGGTGCTACACGCGATGTCGCGACATCCGTTTAAATGCTGCAGGGAACCACATTTTAAAACTGAAAATTTTGAGTATTAAGAAAAGAATACTGAGTGGCGAATAGTTACGGCCTTTCTTTGTGAAAACTTGGGGCAAGGGGGGGCTTTTCTTGCAGTTTTTATGTTGCTACAGACAATATTTTCTATGCTTTTCGCTTATGGCGAATTTGCGTAGTGCCTTCTGCGAAAGCTCGAGCGCTCTTTTCGGGGCGCGCCAAATTGGGTGCTGGAAAAAAATTACAAAATAGACGTGTTTCTTTTTTTTTCTCTGAAGGCGTTTTATTGTTGTCTTTTTTGTAGCGCTCTCCAGCTCAAACACTCTTGCCGTCGGAGTGCGTAGTGACGCAGGTGTCACGTGGTACATGGGCGAGGGCCACGTGGTTTTGTTGTTGATGGCGGCACCAGTGGTGTGCGGAGTGCGGCAAGAAGGCGATGAAATCCAAGTCTAATCTATGAAGCAACCGCTCGTAGCTGCCTTACCGGATCTTTGTGGATGTTTCAAAGAATTTGAAGGTTTGCTGACAGTGCGCTCAAATATTAATATTGTAAAATAGAACGAGGGCCAAAGTGGATAATCCACCGTGGTTTGTCGAGTGATTTAGGGTGTACACCCCCCCCCTTGTTTTAGAGCGCAGCGCCGCGTTACGCCGCGTCGCCGTCGGCGTAACCGCGCGGTGCATGTTGGGACATGCACCGCGCGAGCCCCCCTTCCCACCAAGCGGTGCATGTTGGGACGTGCACAGCACGAGCCCCCCCCCCCCCCCGAGGTCACGTGACCTCCCCCTCGAGGTCGCGTGCCCCCGAGGTCACGTGACACCCAGGTAACGTGACCCCCCCCGGACGATATTGAAGGATGAGGGGAGGAGGAGGAGGAGGGGTATACCCTCCCCTGAGTCCCCGCCGCTCCTCCTCCTCCTCAAGAGCTGCGCTCCAATTCGGCGTTACAGGGAGTTGTAAACGGCTTTCATTTTTTCTGAAGGAACCCCCTTAATTCGCAACGACTCCTCTATTCTCAGTGCACCCCCCAACACCCCCCCCCTAAAATTTAGACTCCCCCGCCCCCCCCTAATTTCAATCCCTGTGGATTGATTGTGTCGCCGAGCGATATCCTGCGGGTGATGCTTGCACAATATTTCGCGGAGCGAAAAATGCGGTTTATTTACCACTTGATATTTGCCCTTTCTGCTGCAAGCATAACCACTATCCTATCGCATTCACTGTCAAATACATAATGAGTTGACAACTATTTCCAAACATTGCCGTTTGTTGCGAGTACGAAGATCGATCAGCATGCTTTTGATTATTTATTTCAACACGTTGCCACGCAGAACAGTCTATAGCCAGTCAGAGCCGTAACGTCGTCGTACTGTCAGTGTATAATTTGCCCAAACGTCTATTATACTATGTAGAATGATTTTTTTTCCTTTTTTTTTTATCACGAATGTCGAGAAGTTCTGCTTTCATCACTGGTTCGAGAATGTCAGAGCGCTCCGCGAGCCCAATAGTTGAGATCGGTTCCACAGGATTCCGAGTAGCTCTGGCGACGAGGGGGAAGCGCCTGATTTATTCGAGGTCACAGTACAAATGCTAACACCAGAATTCGTCATTATTTTTATTCTTCGTAGCCGAAGCGTAATCGGTGGCCCTACAACAACAGAACTTATCTTCCGCAACCCCAATTCTGCGCGGTTTTCTCAAGGACCGAACACGCACCATCGGACTAAATCTGCCCCCTATCGGACTCGATCATTTTAATATTTAATTACGCAAATCAACATGCGTTTGACAAACAGACTCCCGAGAGGCTGCTGTGTTTTGTTTTTGTCCATGTGATTCGTCGCTAGCTATCTACACAAATTTAAAAAATAATAATTATAATTACGCGACTACACTTAAGATTGCTTACATGTAGGAAGGCGAAAGCCAGTCAAGGACGACGTCTAGAACGACGTCGAGGATGACGTCGGGGATGACGTCTAGGACGACTTCTCGGACGACGCTTAGAACGACGTCGAGAACGACGTATTTGCGTCGGCGGCCAAGTTTGTCTGCGGAAGCCGCCGTAGATGTAGACGCTGCTACCGATGTCGAGGCCGTAGATGTAGACGCGGTCGCCTCACAGTCCATCGCACGAAGCAGACAACGAGCAGAGATGAAGTCCGAGGCGCACCTTTTGCACACGGCGCACCGGCGGTGACATCAAGCTGATGACGTATGATGACGCTTGATGACGTATTTGTATGGCCATCATTCGGGCACAACGCCGTCTACGCCGCTTGTTTTTCACACACTGTGACAAGTGAGGTCGTCCTAGAGCTCTAGAACGACTTCTAGGACAACCGCAAAGACAACGCCAAGGGCAGCGTCGTCCTTGAGCATGCGGTTGAGAGGCGCGTGCCGCTCAACGCATTTTTGTTTGCCATTTATTTTGATTTTTTGTTTAATAAAACCAATAAAACTTTCGCCTTAAAAAAGAAAACTATATTTCAACATTAAAAAATAATACAAGTAACCACGCTTCAAAGCCAAAGTCCCAACGGTCTAGTACAGAAATAGAAGCAAAAATCGAAGCGAAAGGAAGCTACGCGGAGATCCAAAACCTGACATCGGAAAAGACGGACACATGCCACTTCGGCTGAAGGAACTTTAGGTTTCAAATATCCCCACACCGAAACGAAAAGCAAATCGGAGAGCAGTGGCAGTCTACGTTCAGCGATAGCCTCGTGCCAAACAGTCCACCGGTTTTAAGAGAAACTTTTTTTCCCCCATCCGGGGGTCACTATACGCTCACTCGCATGACCACTCTGGAATTCCCTAGTTGAAGCAACTCGCGATCCCCTCCAATCCCCTCGGCTTAGACGCCGTTCCTTCAAATCCCCAGTTATCTTCGATCGTCGATCCCGCTTTTGATCCACGTGGCCTAATCGCCCATCTATTGCCCGCTGTAAACAGGTTTAGAAGAAAACAAGAAAGAAGTATAAGCAGACGAAAGTATATTTCGCTTCACTCTAAAGGCCAACGAGTAGCCAGAAAGGAGGAAACTCTCCCTTAATCCCTCCTTTCTATTCGAGAAAGAGCGAAGCCCTCCTTTCTGCAGGGAGTAACTTATACTCCATGTCACTAGTTGCGTGCAGTACAGGCGAAGGCTTCACCAGGCGAGGGGAGAAATGGCAAGCACTAGAAAGGCTGGCGAGGAGGAGAGAAACCTCCTCTCCTCTCTAACGTTCCTTGTGCTCTCCCGTCCTCCTCTTGCCCTCCATTGCCCTTCTCTCCCGTCCCGCCTTCCTAGTGTTCGCCCTTTTTCTCTCCGCCTGGCGTTGCCTTCGCTTGCACTGCACGCAACTAGCGACGCGCAGTATACACGAACTCATCTCTGTTACGCCACGGCGCGGTAATGGCGCGTCGGGCGCACTTCCGGTCTGGGGCTGTGGGCGGAAGCCGCCATGAAGCACGTGCATTCCTGTGTTACTTTGGAAGAAACCGGACAAAAACCTGCCTTCTCGTCAAAACGCCGCGACTGGGGCCGTATCAAAAGATTCGGGAAAGGTTTTAAGGTCAGTTTTCATGCGTTTGGCGCCCATGCAATCGTGGTCCGGTGGCGTCAAAACGCCGTCGGACTACGATTGCTTGGGCGGGAAGCACTTTGTATTGAATTTACGGATACTTCCGGTCGTGTGATTTATTTTTGTTCAAACATGAACGCGGAAAAAGAGTCCAGTTGCACGAGCCACCTGCGGACTACGTTCAGTGCGTCATCACGTTCAAACGGCCGCCTCATCGTTCGAGCTGTCGTCTGCTCTCTCAAACCTTTCTGCTTGTAGAGAATGGGAAATTCTCGCTCCTCAAGCTTTGCTTTCAGCCATGTCGCGCCGCGGAGGAACGGGCGGCGCTGCCCGCAGTCCTCACCCGCGGAGGGGCGGGCGTGCTGCCCGACGTCCTTACATGTAGGAATGCTTTCGGATTCCTACACGTTAGCTTTTTTTTTTTAAGTGTACTCCTGTAATTGTTGTTCTCTCAGCGGTGACACAACAAACGCAACTGAAAAAGGGGTAAGTTTCCATCCATATCTGGTAGAAAAACAATTCGGAAAGAAGAGATTGTATTAAAACAGGACAAAAAAGGAGTGGGCGAGCGCGATGGTGTGCTCGAACCACTTATCAACAGATGCTTTCACGACGAATCGTGCTGTATTTTGTATTATGTTTTGCTTTTCTTCGCGAGTGTCTGTTTAGTCCTCCGTACGGATTCCACTGGTAGGACTAAGAGCCCATGATAATCCGATAATCCTCCTTTCCTTTTTTTCCCCGCACCCGAATTTCTTTCTTCTCGTTGTGCGTGTCACCTGTCGCGCTGCGAAGTTGAACGAATGAACAGTACTTTTTATGATGTCCAAAAAGAGAGAACGCTCCAGCGTCTGTTCAACAAATTGGGTCCCGCGAATCCCACATTCGAACAAACTTGACTTTCTTACGGTGCAGTAGCTATGGAGTAGTGATCTAGATTCTAGAGAAAGAAATGTAACCTATGCTGGATGTTTCGCTATTTTGCATACCGGTAGACGCCATTTGAGATTTTTTTTTCGGGCAATGAAAGGTGCGTTGCTGAACGTTTGCTCAATACTACAAGTGTTCATTATTCTAGACGGCTTACGGCCAGCAAGACCAAATGTCATATAACGTCCCAAAATTCTGGCTGTGATCCTAGGATTTGTTGCGTTTTATTAACAGTGAATATAACTGGACCACAAAAGTACATTCTTCACTCGCAGACCAGGGGGGGCTATGTTTGACGAATGTTTCGTTTCTCTTATAAAGAAACGGAAGTGACGGAAGTGATGTTATCGCGTCTGATTGGATAGAGGCTCAAATGACGAAAGAGGGAACTTTGGTCATTTGAGCCTCTAACCAATCAGACGGGATATCGTCACTTCCGTCACTTCCGTTTCTTATTAGGAGATACGAAACACTTGTCGAACATAGCCCCCTGATATTAGGAAATCCCACATCTCCTCTTTTTATTTATATTATAATTACGGTCATCACTCATCACATAAGATCTACATCTGTGCAATGTCTCAACTGGCTGTCATTGAAGCGTCAGCAGTCGATCAAATGATTTGTTAGTTTAAATGCACGATTTTAACAAAATCACTCCTTGATAAAGGTAATTTGACAGAAAGATTTCCACTATAAAAATTAAGCTTGCCTATGTTCATTTGTTCTTCTAACTTTAATTGTGTATAATAGTTTGTTTGAATGTTTTGTTTTTTAATTCGAGTTAGGTTGTAAAATTGTGTGCCTCTTCAGAATGCAACACTTCTTTTTGCGTTAACTCCGTAAAGACTCAGTCATCCAAACTTTATTGCTGGAAGCATTTACTTTTTTATTGTATTTACTAAAATGATAAACGTGGTGCTGCTGGTGATTTTATTAAACTTCGCAAAGTCCACGATGTGTTTGAAAGCAAATGGGTACAGAACCACCCCCGATTTTTCAAAGTTGCAACATTCGGGATTGAGAACTAGTAAGTTTGTGTCCAAGGAGGAAAACAGGAAGACAATGGTGCCTTTGATTGCTATCCAAAGAATTGGGGCAATATTCTTTTTTTTTTTAAACTGCCAACTAAAGTCAGAAAAAAAAGATGGAAATTTTAAACATGAGTGAGTTTAAAATGAGCTTCTTCGCCGTGCTTTGCACAGGACACAGAAATAAGAACACTCCAGTTAGCAGCATTATGAAGACCTACCAGACCCAAAATTTGTAATCGTCCGCGACAAATGCAAAAACATGTTACAGAAAAAGAAACCAAAAGTTACTAGCGAGACAGCGAGGCTGAGCGAAAGCCCATTCTTTGCATTTAATTGCGTTATAATCACAGCCCATTCAACTCTGAGAAGCAACCGCGGCGTCCTCACTTTGGGTTGTGCCGCGCTTCCGCCAGGTGGCGACACCGAGACTTCTTGCCGCGGCCTATCTTTGACACCTACACGCCAAAGATATCCGTATTTGATAACCTATAAGTTGGAGACATCCCGGCTGTCCAGTCGGGACGTCTTCATCATGTCGAAACAAAAGCCGGTGGATTACGTCGCGGCGCCTAAGGTGTACAGCATCACAATCGGCATCCGCTTATTGCGGCACAATTTTGGCGTTCTGACTGTCCCGCTCCGATTAGTCACACGACCGACTCGACGGCTACAAAACTCCGGACATACAGTGCCTGTTTTGCAGCCAATACAATAGGCCCAGGGTTGGGCAGGAATACTCAGAAATGTATTTGGAAATACAAATACTGGAATACATTAAAATAGTAGCTAAAATACTGATACTGAAATACATCTGTAAAAATGTATCGCGATACGTATCGGAAATACATTTTAAATAAAGGCAAAAGTATTTGGAAATACAAATACAGGAATACATTTTAGGGAGGGCAGAAATACAAATACAGAAATACTGATACTGCAATACATTTTTCAGATTTGTCTGAGACGCCAACTGAGATGAAGCTTGAAGTTTGAAGTGGACGTTTTTGATACCGAAATTACTATCCCGTAGGCTTGGCACTTTGCCTTGAAGGTAGTGGTTTCGGACGACAAGGAGTCTTCAACGGGCTCAAAAAAACGTTCCATCAAGGACTGACCGCGGTCCCTTCCCTGACATCCTGTCTGTCTGACGAGGGATGCGAAAAGACTTTGATCTCTAAATAAATTTTATGTCACCCTAAATTCCATGAAAACGTCACCACGCCCCTGTCCCATAAGGACGCCCCTGTCCACATTGATCACATGACGTCACGGTGGAATTAACTGGTATTCTTTATCTGTAGGTGTGGCCTTGAACATGAAACTTTACCACGCTGCTGTTTGAAAGGACAATACGTACTTTCGTTGTAGGTTACCTAGTTTAAGATCGTGCAGGAAGTGTCATTTGGAATTTTTGAGAATAGCGGACCACCTGAAGCAACCTGGAACACACGTCTTATCTTTTGTTACGGTTGAAAAAACGATACGGTGGCAGTCCTCAAGTTTTGCCTAGCATCATCTAATCGAAACATACCTCGTGGATTGCAGCCTGATATTGCCGGCAGAGGTGCGAGCTCACCGAAAAACAGCGCGCTCGAGTCTAATCGCAGGTGTACGAAGTCTGGGTCGGCACAGCTGGCACAGCGAGGCCACGTCTGGCCTCCTTCCTGGGTTTCGGATCACCAGAGCATCGGGTCACATTCACGTCGGCTGATGACGTAGCCTTGAGCCGTGCAATATTACGGGCGCAGCCGCAGACGCATTCGAATATGTGTTGAACTTTACTGCGTGAGTCATCCTACTATTTCAAGTCAACCACCCCCAGGCTCGTGCTGCAACGGACTGTGACTCAGCTTTGCCGGCCGGGTGTACTGTGTACGCTAAGGCAAGAGAGACGGTTAGCAGCGGGCGTTGGATGCCAGCAAACAATGACTCAAGAAATCCCTACCTAAGGACCTGCGGCAGAAGATGCTCTGACTCCACTCCTGGCACGCCACCTGGTTCGAATCCCCGACAACGCAACACTTCTCAGAAGAGAGAAGAGGAGGTACAGAAAGATAGTTTGGAGAATAGGAAGGAACCTTGATCAGCACAGTAAAAATGCCCCAGCATCTTCTTAACCCTGGTGCCCTCAAAAGTAAAAAAAAATAAAATGCGTTCGGACTTTTTTTTTTCTCTCGGGAGGGGGGGGGGGGGAGTCATTCTCAAGAAATGTAACGAAATACATTTCATCCTGATTGTATCGCGATACAAAGAAACGTTCCAAATGTATTTCGATACAGGAATACGGATACTGGTGAAAAAAATGTATCGCGATACAGAAATACAGATACGAAATGTATTTCTGAAATACTATCGCGATACATTTGTATCGCGATACTGCCCAACCTTGAATAGGCCCTATATACTACAAGAGTGCGCGCCCTACAGCGTAGGGCTGCGTCAATTATTTCAAACCGCCATATTTTGGGCAAGCTCTTGGGCCAAATATGGCGGCAGCCAGTGTTGAATGCTGGAATTTCGGAAAGGGTCTGTTCATCTCTCTGCGTTAAAAACGAACGTTTTATGTCTAATCTGCTGCCGTTAAAAAGGTGAATTTAAGAAAATGAATGGTTGAAAATAAATGCGAACCAGCGAAACGTCGTCCGCAGTCAGCCAAGTGAAGACAATTCATTCATTCCTGATAGTAGCAAACGATGCTCCCGGGAAGTATATCGTTCACCCCAAAACACCCGATAATGCAACAGCGTACGTGCAACACCAGGCATCGAAGTGCAAAAAACGACCAGCTATAAACCTTCTTAATAAGAGATCCACTGCGGTGATAGCTTATCGGTCAGCGTTTGCTCGCCCTCGATGCAGGTCAAGTGTAACCTCTTATCAGCGAGCATTCCCCCCCCTTTAGTGTAGGATTGATCGAACTGCCTGCAACTTGACAATCGTCACGGGAAATCCCCCTTCCTAAAAAAAAAAAAAAAGAACGCTTCTAAATTGCTTTTAAGCTCAAAGCCGCAATTCCACTGTTCATACATCATACAAAAAAAGACGACGTTCGCTGTAGTCATGATGACATAATTATCCGCGAGCACGCCTCATGCATGATAGAAACATGTTCACTTCATATACCTGTAGGCTTCGAACATGTCCGCATTACTAAAATAGGTAAAGCCCTGAATGTCCGCGGATTATCCACGGATCATCCGCGGATATCCGCAGTAAACTGGCGGTTGCGGATAATAATTAACCAGAATTGGCGGATTGCAGATCGGATGCGGATGCCAGGGGCTGCGGGTGCAAATCGGATGCGGATATCCGCGGGTCTACATTTTTGTCGAAGCGGCCCATAAGCTTGTGCGACCGCGCAGTGCAGAGTGAAGAAGTAAAGTGATTCTGTGAAGGGGGGTGCATCATCGAATGTATTGCCGGGGCATACTATACTCTCTTCGATAAAAAGGTGCCAATCTGAGAGAAAATTATTCTTTACGTCAAGAAAGATATGATTCTCACCAAAGATCGCTTTAGAAGGTTCTATCTCGCCAAAAAAATGCTCTCCCTAGAATAAGTAAAGAAGGCAGGAGTATCTGTCGTCCCGAAAAAGCGTGTTCTCGTTTTGACAGGGAAAGAGCGGAAAACGGTCTTTGGGCAAAGAAAACCCCGAACGTAGAAGTCACAAGAGAGTAGAAAAAGCTTGCAAGTGGATTCTTTGCCTACCAGTAGATCGAGGAGTTTCCGCACCATATTCGTGTAGTGCAGTTCGTGCATGCCATCCCACCAACAAGTGCACCAACAAAGTGACTTTTCATTAGCGGCTACTAATTTAAGAGACGCGAAATACTCTGAATCCGTTCATGTTGACGATATCATGTTCCTTCTACAAGCAACCTCGACAAGTAAAACGTTGCGTACATGTGCGTCTTTTTTTCTCGGCAGTTGGCGCTGAGTTGTTTTAAGTATATGGTTCCGGGCATGCATTTGAGGGTTCGTCTTTAAAATTGAAACCGATAGGAGGTGCTGCCATTATTTAATGCTATATTTTTTCAGTGCTGTAGTCGCGCCTTACCACAGATACACGAGCATACTTTGCTGCAGTGAGTGAGCGCCGTTCCCCTCCCGCTTTTTGATTGTCTCGACTAAATAAAATGACACGGTGTTATTAGTATGTCCTTTGTTAATTTTCACGTTTATAAAATATGCGTCTGCTTGAAGAGGGTTTTACAAAGCAAAAAAGAAAATAAATATTATAAAGTCCTTTCTTTTGAGGCGCATCCTCTGGACAGACTGTCAGTGTCACGGAATCAGAAGACGATCTCATAACCTCGATCATCTTTCCAGCGACGCGAACTGTCTCTGAAAGGGAGATGGCTCTTTTTATAAATACGGCGAGACAGAATACGATAAAAAGTGACTTTCACCGTATTCTGACACAAAGTGTTCTTTGTACAAAAGATATGCAGACGATATAATACCCATCCAGATGATTTTTAACAAATTGTTTATTCGTGCTTAATTTCATGATGTAAAATATATGCGCGGATTGAAGGTCTGATACGGTTCGAGTATATATAGTCTGCGGATGCGGATCGGATACAATTATTTGAGAACATTGCGGTGGCAGTTCGGATGCGGGTACGAAGTCTGCGCATGCGGATGCGGATGGCCGAACTGTTGTTATCCGCGCAGGGCTCTGAAAAATAAGGGTAATGGCGCAGGCTAGCTGGGCCCGCGACGCGTAAATATAATTCTAATTTTGCAAAATACGAGCGATAAAGCAACCTTACCTTATACTTCCACGTCAGGAACTATAGTTGGTGACAGGTCAAGAACGAAGTGGAAGCTCCTCCCACCCCTTTCCACTTCAGAGGAGCGAACGGCGGAGAGGGGGTCGCCTCCTCTTCCCCGGTCGCACTACTAAAGTGGAAAGAGGTGGGAGGAGCTTCCACTTCGTTCTTGACCTGTTACCGACTATGTAAGCGAGCACTTTCTCTCTGAAGCCAATCATCCGGGAGCCTGGAAGCACGATTCTCACGCCGCAGTACCATTATCGCTGAAAGCGTCAACACTGAAAAATGTATAAACTACACGACACTGTGAGCGCGAGCACGACATCGGCGCTTTTTTGCATCTTACTTTGAAGTTTGAACTGGTATTGGCGGAAACTTGTTTCTACCGCTGAGGTCAGTTCCCTATTTCCGCAAATCATATCACACTAATAGTTTTGATGACAACCCTTAAAAAATATCAAAACCTGCGGATCGTTGCTTTTGTGTGTTTACCATCCCCGGTTCAACCAAACACGCACAGTGAAGGGGGCGTGATCCTGCGCTTCTCTCTGTGTGATTGGCTTAGCCGGTGACAGTAAACGCGCAAAGACGACGAGGGCCATGACGATGCACTTTTGGCACTGCTTGATTGACACCACCACCGAATCGTACCGTCGGCTGTGGTCGCCACTACTATATAAAAAAAGGCTTTTCTTCTCTCCCCTTCTTGGCGCGAGGAGAGGGAATCAGGAACCCTTCTTCTCTCCCCTTCTTGGCACGAGGACAGAGAAGTCGGGTTTTCCCGTCGGTCGGCGCGGCGCGAGAAGAGAGGGCAGCCCCGACATCCCGCCCGTAACGACGCGACGATCGGGAGAGTCTTCGTGTCGTCTGCTTCAAACACTTGTTTTCAAATGATTACTCGCGTAACACGAAATCCCACTTTGGCTGTATCCAGTTGCTACGCGTAGTCTCGGGTCGTTTTAGAAACTTTCACCGCGCTTGCGCCATTTACTTCACGTATCACGGAGCACTCGTGGCGGTCGTCAGTGGCATATCTACGGCGCCAACCACGACGGATATAAGAATTAACCACGTCCCACTTCCGTCGTCAGGTAAACGTGGCGGCACACCTCCACCCGCATTGCGCGAACGTGCTGCAGCTACCCTTTTTTGTTTCTTTGCACGTTGTAAGCGAAAAGTACGACTATTTTTTTTTTTTTACTTTTCTTACGTGCTAAGGTTCTCATAAAGGCCTGAGCCAATCCTCTAGCAAAATACCGTTCACAGAAAATTATACAAAATGAAATGGGTTGGGAAGCGGCCAGCACCAGCAGCACCGAACTATAGTACCGCTGACCGCTCTCAAGACCACACGATCGGAGCACATGCAGCAATGCGGTAAGAGTAGAGCAAGTTATTTGCGGATTATGACAATTCCCCCTAGAAGACAAAGCCCCGCCCCTAACCCTCAAATGTCATCAGTAGTGGATCTACGCAGCATCCCCTGGCTTGTGTCAGCAACGCCGGCAGTGCGTCTTGCGACGTCTCACAGCGAGCCCGAAGTTAGAACACGACGACGCCAAGATGGATGCTTCTGCCGCTTGGAAGCTACCAAACATCATTATATGGTAGCGTCTGGTAAAAACAACGAGGTATAGCGGCTTAAAACGATAAACTGGTATCCCGTTCGCCAGGCAAGAGTGACCCCCACCTGACTGCCGCCATGTTGTACAATTTTGAGACGTGAGCGTACCAAATCCTGAGGCTTTTCTTTTCTTTTTTCTTTTTCCTTTATTTAAATACCTTAAGCACCCCCATTGGGGGTATTACATAAGGGGTTACGCCAAACTGAGCCAAGATTTGTATTGCGATCGCTGTAGAAAACATGATAAACTATTTTTTTAATACTGTTAGCACAGAGATCAGTGTGTAGCTCCAATAAAAACCCAAAATACAGTGCCGCGGCTGACGGCATCTAGCGGAGGCATTGCGAAGCTGCCCGAGTTTTTGTCTTAAAAGCACATTTTGGACTTGAAAAAACCAAACAAAACTTATCTCGTCGGTACTGTTATTACCGATCAATAAGCAATTATTTGTGCACGGTACTTCGTTAAAATCTAGACGTAAAACTATAAGGTCACGTGTCTAGTGGTCAACAATATGCAACATGGCGGCGGCCAATTGGGGGTCCCTTTCAGCTGCCAGTTTATCGCTCTAAGGCCCTCTACCTCGTTGAGTACAAGCCACAAGCTTGCACTTTTCACTCACACGCTGAAGGAATATAAGGTGAAAGGGGAACCAGGCTCTTTTTCTTGCAGTTAAAAGATTAGAGTGACGATCATCTATAAAAACGCATTCATGATCAGCGAATACGGTACGTGAGCCTATACACTGAAATTCTGGAAGTTCTGTCTGGGATTTGTTTTCCGAACAATAAATATGGTTTGAGAATATTGACAATATATGGGGATAAACCGAACTGCTGATGTGATTAATGTCGTTAACAGTGCGATCATAATGACGTGCGCTCGCCATTGTAAACAAGCAACATTCTTGTCCTTGAATTCACAAACTCATTTCCTGACCATAATGAACTTCGTCCTAGCTATGATAAGCTTACATTTAATGTAACGACACGATACTTTTTTATCTATAAAAGCAAACAAGAAAAACATCAACGACAGTAACTAGCGGGACAGAGCAAGCAAAGAAACTGAATTTTTAATAAACTGAATGTAAGGGCACAAACGAGCCGCAGTGCTGAATATTAAACACGACCAACCCCCCCCCTCCCCCTCCCAAGACTGCAGGTAAAAACGGCACATACACTATACTTCGTTTCATCTTACGTGCGAGCGAAGGCAATGCTAGGCGTGCGAGCCGAGCACACATACGTTCCCCGCTTTGCACGCGCGCTCATGCAGTTAATGCATTTCCTCGGGCTATCCTCTCAGGTTTATAACTTCGCCTTCGCTCGCACATCAGATGAAACGGAGTATAAAATTAACCAAGGAACATATTCAACCACTGATATTTCTGCATAAGCAGAATTCCGTAAGCTCGCTTGGAGACGGAATATATTAACAACTGTATGCCGAACACGACACCACAGAGATCAGTACTCGTGCGAATTTAAGGTATTTACCTCGATCATCGCTATTCACATAGTTGAATATGCATATAATATGGCGCAATTTTTAAACAGACCTCGGGTTCCATGCATCGACGTAGCAGGGGCAACGATGCGTTGCGAGTTATATCTTTAAGTATAATTCTTGAATTTTGTAATTTTGACTTGAGAGATTATCGAGAGACCAAATATTGATTTTAGAGGCTCGCCTACAAACCCGATTTATTAATGTCTCGGTTGAAGTTTCGTCGTAAAACAGAGTTCCGTTAAGCCGGTGTCGCACTGCATGCCTATACATCATAGAACAGATAGTCTGCACACGGATTCGAACGCGAGTCGCCGCGAGATACGCGCTTCGAATGCCGCCTGGCAATGAGTTCAAGGGGAAAACTTGGGCACGCGGCATTCGAACCACAGATATTGCGGTGATTCGTGCTTGTAGACTGTCTTCTGTATGATGTATGAGCTGCGTGACCCCGGCTCACCAAGACTGTTATCCCCGTCTTTTTTTTCCTCTCTTTGTTTTGCGCCATTAAATTTTGTGCTCGGCGACTAACGTTTTGTTTAGGCACGATTCGAACTAAAGTTGACGCAAGGTACAAGCATAGCATCCTATGTATAGAGGGCTCTGATACAAGTCGATCCAGCTTCATTTCACACCAAAAAAAAACAATTTAGAAAACAAAAAAGTCACGTTCATCGTATGCAGTTGCATCAAACGAGGAAACTTGTCCTTCCACTGCAGAAGACGCGATTTGCATGGTCAGTGCAGTACGGCTGCAACTAGCCACGGTCTTTAACGTGCGTCACGCATTACTGATTATTACACAAACGAACGCCGGCACACCGCCCGTCCATATCGACATTGGCAGGAGAGAAGGGAGAATTCGACAAAGCGATCGAGATCAATCCAATCACAACGAGGTATAGGCGTCCGGTTAGTGGTGACGTCCGGTTACGGTGCTAGCGTCTCGCGACCGCTAGCACGCGGCGTGACGTTAAGACAGATGCTTTGCGGCGTCTCCCGCCGAGCTCCGGCGTGTTTACCACCTGGAGCGGGTCGGAGATATCCCTAACGCTGACGTCATGCGCAAGCTTTGGTTGTACACAAAGCCCACAAGCAAGAGCCTTCGTATAGCATACGTGGGAGTTGAAATCGCTACCGCCGAGCGCACACCGAGGAAGTCCCCGCGCTCCAAGAGCGGCCGCCGATGGAACGGCGGAGTGCAGCTTTCGGCTCGCCGATGAAGCATTTAATAAGTAATAATTTATCTATGCATTTATTAAGTGACGAGGAAAGCTATCAATCTGCACGCTACCACACTATACGTTCCTTGTATGCCATATTCGTTTGTTCATATACGTTCCTTGTATGCCAGATAACCAACAAAAAGTGACTGCTGCTATCTTTATATATTTTCAGCGAGCTTTGAGAGATTTGCAACAAAATGTGCCATGCGAGTGCGTTAGCAAACGCAGATTTCCGGACCGAATGCATACCATGCCCGCTCTCACACGAAGAGGAAACGTTTTACGCGTTCTTCGCGTGCCGCGTTTATACAATGACTTACCGGCTAAACCTCGTATAGAATGCGCCTACATATACTGTATCTCATCTCATGTATGTAGTGTAGCGTATTATCGTGAAGAAAACAGCCAATGGCAAAAGCCTGTTTGTGTGTTTATGCACGTAAAAAAAGGGGGAAGGAGGGGGGCTTTCTTTTCTTTTTTTAGTGTTGACGTGGTTTAGGTTTATGCCAACACCGTCAACGCAGATCCGCAATGCGCAAAAATCTATCATACCAGCTTCGTCTTAAATATAGCCGTATAACTGAAAAAGAATTAAAAAAAGAAAGACACTGCAACGAGCACTTTAGAGATAAGGCACTCGTATGAAAATGCGAATGCTTGTCTTCATGATAAGAAAGAGGCCATCCAACGGAAAGGCAGGTCAATGAAACTAGCGATGGAACTATTAATAAGCCACAGCTAAGACCAGACCATTTGTTTTTGGTCATGAAGCGATCTTGTTGAGCCGTCGCGTAAATTTCAGACGAAACACGGCCAGGTCTTTTATCTCTGGTAGCCACAACGTCGGTAAAAAAATAAAATGTATGCCAAGGTTGTTTACACAGTTTCGTCAGGGCGCGCTGAAAAACTGGCGTAAATATCCTTGGCAGACGACACAAACGAACAATGGTGCGTTCATGTTTCAAACTTCTGTCATCGAAGATCCCCTTTTTTATTACAGCGACGTCGAACACCCAAACATTGTTCGCAGACGTGTCAAACCAACGCCACTTAGAATAATCAAAGCCTGTTCACTCGAATGTTGATGTCATCACCCTGAGATCGAGCGAAGACACGGATTGGCTACGATCGCGTCAGTGCTCGGCAGGACCTCGTATCCAATCAACGCGTCGAAAGACGCTCGGCATCGGGCTCGGGTCCAATCGCTGAGTTGGCGCCACCCGACCCTGATGACGTTCTATGGAGGAAGTGTGGAGCG
Source organism: Ixodes ricinus (assembly GCA_037355805.1). Taxonomy (NCBI): domain Eukaryota; kingdom Metazoa; phylum Arthropoda; class Arachnida; order Ixodida; family Ixodidae; genus Ixodes; species Ixodes ricinus. The sequence continues at coordinate 102,115 of JAZHYW010046454.1, forward strand.
TTCGGAGGCCTTCATGATTCTAGATGGTGTTGGTCAAACACCCTTGTTATTGTCCTTGTTTTACGCCCAAGCGTCAGCAACGGATGGATGGATGGTTGTCAATGGCTGTACCCTTAGTAACAGGTGGTAGCTTGCGCCACATAGCCTAAGTCCAAATGACAAATATATATGATTCCTTCCGCCCTTCCAAGCCAACTCTCTCCCCCTATCATCAAGACAGGCACGTAGCCAGGGGAGGCCCATGGGGCCCGGCCCCCCCCCTTGAAATCTTAAATTTTGCTGGGACCTCCTCTCCCCCCCCATACAGCATTTTATCATGGGCGGGCCCCCCTCCCCCCCCCAAACCAAAATCCTGGCTACGTGCCTGCACCAAGAAGTGTGGGATATCGGGCAAAACAACTAAAAACATCACCCCCCCCCCGTCCTCCCTCCGGTGAGAGAGTCCCCAACTTTCCTCCTGTCCTTTTTATTTAGGCTAGGTGGCTCAAGCTACCTAGTCGGCGTTACCCCATCACCGGGCCCACTGGGAGACAGGGTTTAGACTTTGGGCCGGAGCCACACGGGAGGGAGTCCTATTTTTTGTGTCCCGCCTGTCCCCAGCTGTGCAAGGTGGTTGTGCATCATTCAATTTTCCCTGGATAATTTTCACCAATCTTCTAATCGCCTCTTTGTTGCTGTAATCCTTTTCAAATCGTCACAAAAGAACGTTGTTGTCAACATGCGATACTGCGGAACAATGACCAGCTTACAGAAATAAAAACAAAAATTGTTTTGTCAGCGGGTAACAATTAGTGATTATCGTTGTAGTCAACACAGAACGCTCGTACCAAGAAACTGAAGGCGACCAGCTTACTTTTTAACCAGATCGCTCCAGCAGATGTCAGCTGGCTCGTCGGCCACGACATCCCGATCCTCAAGGCTTGTTTCGTCGTCCAGTGTCTCGTCACTCGCCGCATCTTCGCAATCACCATTTTCCACGTCCCCTGAAACCGCCTCCTCGTGCGCCTGTTTGTCGTCTTCCACTGCTTCGCTTCCTGCCAATTTCACGTCACGAACAGCCGCCACATCACTCGCAACACTCACATTGACAGGCTTCTTGTCGACCGTCACCACTTTGTCCTCTGTGGCTGCATTGCTACCAGCAAATCCCACATCTTCCGCAAGTACTACACTAGAGGAATCACATTCAAAGGTGTCCACAGTAGTTTCCTCGTCGGAGGCCGCTGATTTGTCATCGTCAGTTGATCTGCCACCAATAGTTTCCAGGTTGTCACATCTGTCGTCTAGAGTCGCTTCGTCACCAGCAGTCGCGGTCTCTTTCGCGAATGCCACATCAACGATATTTTCATCCACATGAAGCACTTCACGACCTGCGGCAGCTTCACAATCCGCGATTCTTTCACGCTCATCCGCGTTCCCGTCATCCGCGGTGTTCTCGTCGTCGGCGCCTTCATCACCATCCGCAGTCGCCCCAGTGTCCACGGACACCGAAGTCGCAACCGCAGCCATGACCGTATCGTACGCGGCACAAAACGAAGCTCACACTCTCGCAGCACCCGTCGCAGCAGTCGTCAAAGTCCGCAATCCCAGAGTTTCCGATCCCGGACGCAAGATGAGCGACGAACGGAGCGCAGCGTTGACCAAACGACACTGACAGCGGCGGCACAGACGTTGAACGCACATTGTGAACTCCCTACTCGTTGTGATGTTTTACCTGAGCGATAAGGGACTTTCCGTACCGACCACGCGCAAAAAAGAAAACCGCAAGAAAAGCGAAGCGGAATGGCCGACACGGCGTAATCGGCTGGCAACCGATAAGGGCTCACGCTTCACTCTGGAGTGAACAGGTGTTGGAGGTTTGCTTGAGTTGCCACGTTTTCCCGCCCGTAATAGCTGTGCAGTGTATACAGCTATTACGCTTTCTGACACACAGCCTGCGCTTTCCAACACATCCGCATGTCCTGCTAAGGCAGGACAGGCGGATGTGTCAGAAACCACAGAGTAAAGCTGAATTTGGTTAGTCCAGAAAACCGTCTGCCTGGAGCTTCGGGACAGGCAGCAGCTGACCCGTGGTCGATGCCGAAGAAGGAAGACTGGGGTTATGAGCCCAGTCGCGTCGAATCGTGGGCGAGAAGCAGAAAAGTACGAACACCATGATGGTGCGTTTTTGACGCTGACCGATTGGTTCCATCAGCTCGTTCAGTCGGCTGCGTTTAAGGTGAAACGAAGTCTTGCTAATGATTCGAGCAATGCCTCACGCACGCACTAAACATTTAGCGGGGAAACTGAATTCATGTTTAGGTCACAAGACGTGAATTTTCCCGCTAAATTTAGCGGGGGAACTGAATTGACGTATAGGTCACGTGCCGTCAATTTCCCAAAATGTATAGGTCACGTGACGTCACTTGTCCCGCTACATTTAGCGGAAAATACACGAACGCAACGGACGGACAACATTTTGGGAATGACAGGTGGTTCCGTTAAAAAGCATCACCCGTGAACAAGGGATCGAACTGATCTCGAAATGTCGTGTTTACTGTTCATTAAACTTTTGGTTAGAGGCCCTTTCTTTCGCTAATATGCTTAAATACTCCGTTTCATGAGGCTGTCCACAGCGATGTCTGTGATGATGGTGCTATCGTTGCCATGCTTTGGTGGCGTTGCTTCTTTGTTCAAGAATCTGACGGACACGATGACCTTCTTTGGACCTTAGAAAGGTCACCACGATAACTTCTTAGGACGACGTCAGAAGGCTCGCACTGAAGCTCGGGAAATTGGTCTTGAAACGTCCTTTGTCTGATAATGAAGACGCTGGCTCCTGTGTCAATTTCCATTCGAAGTGGTTTTCCTGCCACTTCCACAGTCGTCAGGAAAACAAAAATGAAGTGTTGGCAGGTTCTAAAAACGACCATATGTCGTACGTCATGGGGATCACCTTCGAGATCATCGCCCTCTACCTGTATCAACCAGAGTGTCGAACCGGAACCGAACCGAACCGAAAACCGGAACCGAACCGTTATTTTTAGCTGAACCGGAACTGAACCGAACCGAAATCTTCGCCGCCATCTTGGAACTGAACCGGAACTGAACCGGAAAAAAATATAACGGTAACCGGTTCAAAACGGTTCACGGCAATTTTTTTTATTACAAAATGAATGTTTGAGACACAAAATTTGGCAGCTGTATTTATAAGTAGTAGTCAAATTGTCTATGCCGAATTGCATGTATGAGAAATTGTAGGTTTTCGTGGCGCTCTTATATTGGCACTATGATTAATCATCTGTCACGTGGCCACGTGACGTCTTGCTGTCAAGACATGCTGTCAAGTAATGTCACGTCATGTGGTCCCGTGACGTAGTCACGTCATTCACCGAGTCAAGTAAGACGGGCCGGGGAGGAGGAAGCAGACGGAACGCTAAAGAAAGAAGGAGGTTTCCCCCTCTTCTTTAGCATTCCGTCTGCTTCCTCCTCCCCGGCCTAGATTACCCTCGCCCTACCTTCTTGAGTTGCAACGAACGCCGTGACGCCAATAGCATCACTTCTCACCGCGAGTCACATGACACCGTGATGTACTCGATTGTCATGAGAATGAGTCGACCGCTCGGGTTTATGACAATCAGCCTCGCAAAACATTGGGGTAATGTCTCGTGTTCAATCAAAGATGAGAATAGCCAAACTCTAACGATGGCTGCAGCTCAACCCATGCTTTATTGTTTGCCAACCCCAGCGCATGACTATGATGAACACTGAGGGTATATAATCAGCGTCAGATCACTTGGCCGCTTGTTCTAATATTGAGTTAAGCAAGGGAAAGCTGTTTTTATACTTTACTTTTTTGCGTCTGCTATTGAGCGGAGAGGAAAACTAAAGGGTGTTTTTGCAAGTTATCACACGTCAGGCATTAGCTCTTAGCGGTATTTATTGAAAGTACAAAAATTGTAGCACGACCCAGTTTACATGTACACATCACTGAAGCACCCAAACATGTTTTCGTTTTTGCTGAACGGTTTCAGAAAGTTGTCCCCGAGAATAGAAGTATTGGAAGGACTAAATGTGACTTATTAATGCGACAATAGATAAAACTACAAATTTGTACAAGAGCGATACATAAAAAAAAATCTTAGTGGCTTTAGGATAGCCGAGCTTTGGTGGCCGCTCTAAATCTCACAGGAGTGTAGTTCTCAAGTTTTTCCCCAAACTTTGACCACGTCCGCATTTTGTTTGAACTTCACAATTTTTAATTGCAACAATAAAAAAAATTGAGGATTATTGTTCAAAAATGACACATATACAATCGTCGAATTAACACGCCAAAACGCTAGAAAAATAAGTATTCTCTAGGAGAGCATCGAAAAAGATTTTTTTAAAAGGAGGTGGGGATGTAAAAACATACTGTGTTGTAAAGGTTCCTCTGCTCCGCATTTTCGGCACAGACCAGAAAGCGTGGTCCCGGAAAATACTTTGTTAGCACAAACACTGCTGCCAGAAAGCGCGTTTTCGTAGTGCCAGACGCTCGCGCCGTTCCCCACAACGCTGCTCCAAGCAGGAACAATATGTGTCTGCATTGAGCGCGAACCTTCTGCAGCGTGCATTTTGCACAACCGAATTTGATTTTCTCAGCAAGAACAAATCGCAATGACCACCGGCATAGAGTGCGATGACCGCGCGCACAAACCATGTTAAACAGTTCATGTTTCTGGTGAAATACAATGTTCTCAACACTATCAAAAGTTGATGTCCAAATTGTAAAGTTGTGCATTATATATCACTCTCGTGATGATATGCGGCAGCCTAATAAAATGTTAGAGCGCGCATGACTGATAAAGCACTGAGATGCAAAGTGAGAGCCCAAAACAAGTTCACGAAAAAAATTACACCATCTTCCCGAGGGGAACCATGGGGTGATGCGGAGCATCGTGTTGGTTCCGAGGAAAGAGTCAGTTGCGTGCTGACGTCGAGAGATGGCGCCACCGACTGCCCTAGCGTTACCCCCTACGCGAGCCTTCGTCGCGGCTCGCGGCAGAGAAACTTGGAACGCTCGCCGTTTATTTTTTTTCACACTTGAAGGAGAGGAGACTAGAGGAGGAGAGTTGCGCGTGCGCGCGCGGTGTGAGTAGAAGCGAACGCACGCGCAGTGCACGCAGCTGGTAGAGAGAGAGAGCGGAGAGAGTAACAGGCAGCTGTTGGAGAGAGGGAAGGAGGAGAGTTGCGCGTGCGTAGTTTGAGTGCGGACTACAAGGCCGCGGGACATAGACCCGAGCAAGAGATGCTCCGCATCTAAAACCGAATATAGCATTAGCTTCCCGAGACAGTATTTTGAGAAATTTCGAGCTCGTGCAAGAAGATGTCCAAATGTGACTTATATTAGAAATATATTGTCTATCCTTCGCGCCATTTATATGTAATTAGGAATATCATTGCATGCATGTCCATGTATTTATCTTGGCAATAAGGTGTTGTGTATGGGATTAGTTTGAAGAATACCATTTCGTATTTATCTTTCTGCACATTTCGCGTATTTGTCTTCCGAACTATTATGTGAGCTCACAGTTCTTTTTTGGCATATCCCGCAACGCGGTGTTTCACAATCCGCGAACAAAAAGCACGTTTCCGCCGACTCAACCACTGGCGTTTTCGAGTATCGTCCTCCCGTGTCAGTCTCAAGCGGTTATGTGAACCTCATGCAGTGAAATTTATTGATGAAAATAAAAACATATTTAAGTACTGACTGACGGGATTTGACAACCTAAATAAAGAACCGATCACCTTAAAGATATACATCATAAGTACATGCACCCTCAAATTATCTTAAATATGCTCTGCTAATGTTTTCCGGCGTTTTTCTGATTTTGAAGCTGCTTTAAATAACTGTTTCTGACATATATTGAACACCTCAAACATATAGAGGTCTGTCATTGCATCTTTTATGTGATGAACAACACATTTATGTGAATGTGGAAGCGCTGGCGGTAATCCGTTACAAATGACAGCGTTACCGGTACGCGTTACTTTTTTCGGTAACGTAGTAACGTACACTCGTTACTTTTTCAGACCAGTAACGGGTGACGTACATACGTTACTTATTTCAAGTAACGGGTAATGCAGTTACGTTACTCGTTGAATCTTCTCAAAAACTGAGGGAAAAAAAGTACACTTAAATTTGTTTTGTGTGTGTTTCTATACTTCGTGTTTCCTTAAAGGGCCTGGGCTCTTTTTTATTTTCAGCAGATTTGCGCGAACCTGGGCCACACTGGGCAGCAATAACCCGTGAACACCACTGTAAATTCTTTAAATTTATGGGCATACTAAAATTTGAGCATTGACCACCACAACT